>CM064537.1:4935167-5030167 GCA_032716605.1 Paralithodes platypus | reverse complement strand
GCCTAGGCTATAAAAATGATACCGGTCGGGGGTTGACTTACGTGTTAAATTGTATATGTAGGCTATCTGTGATAGTCCCTGTAATATCTATGAAGTACTTCTAGTATTAAAGGAACTTAGCTGTGATGCAAAGAGTGTAGGTTAGGTGATGGACATGTCGATAGGTGAATATCAGGGAAGTTCTGGTGTTATGTGGCAGCAACTGGTGGTTTGTTGTTAGCGGGACGAAGTCTGTGTGAAGTGTGTCTGAGATTCCCTTTTATCGTGACAATATAAAATATATTTAAGGGTTCTATATCGTCCCCCGTCATTAAATAATAAGGGAAAACAAACTAAGATATAATTGGTGCAACCACAGTAATATTTATCCACAAAGATAAATAAAGTAATACGTATAAACAAAAAGGAACCAGCTGTCGTGAACCCGGGAAATTCAAACTACGGTATATATACCAGCTAGGATTCACGACATACTCCGCCACCAGTTATAGACAAAGTATTTACAATTGTCCTGTCCCGATCATGGATCGCCATAACTGGGAGAACCCAAATCAGCCCGACGTGACTGCCTCTGAGGGGTATCACCTCGGTCTGCTCCAGTAGCAGGAAGGATATTATCAGAGTTCGGCTTGCTGTCGCCATCCACTACCTCTAAATCTATCTCTAGTGGGTATAGCTTAACCACCGGTCTGGTGGTCAAACTGGCTCCTGTTTTTACCTGAACTACCCTTCATTCGTGGTCAGGACCACGAAGAAGTTTCATTATCCGACCTATACGCCAAAAAAGTCGGGGGCCGTCATCATGTACTAGAACGACGTCCCCAACTTGTGGCAATGCTATCCCTCTACCATTAAGTGACGATGTTGCTCCCTGAGTGATATTAAATAATCAGTGCTCCACCTTTTCCACAGGTCATGTGAGAGTTTTGTTACATATTGGAAGAGTTGGTTGACGGAATCGTTGTTACGCCACGTCGTGTCCTTGAGGTCTTCATCCGTGACTTCTCGCCTTGGAAAGCTTCTGATCCGCCTCCCATGAACCAGTTGAGAAGGAGTGATAGGTAGAGGGTCTTCAAGATCACTGTAGGTGTAGCCAAGCGGGCGATCATTGACTGTGGCCTCGAGCTCCAGTAATACCGTATTCAGTTCCTCTGTGTTAACCAATGCTCGACCCAGTACCTTCTTTAAGCCAGCCTTTAGGATGCCAATGACCCGTTCCCATATGGCACCGAACCATGGCGCCCTGGCCGGTATAAACCGCCACTCGCACTTGAATTCCGCTAGAGTACCTTTTAACCTTGCATCATCTATCAACTCCCGTAATGTACTGGCTCCGCTAACAAATGTGGTGGTATTATCACTCATCATAATCTCAGGGTAACCCCTCCTGCTAATAAACCTACGGAACACATGTAAAATGATTCGTAGGAGAGGTTAGACACCGTCTCTACATGGACCGCTCTAGTAACTGCACAGGTGAATAAGACTACATATAATTTACTTACAGTACCCCCCTTCTCTTTTACTGGCAAGGCACCTGTGTAGTCAACCCCCGTTACCTGGAAAGGACTCACTTCCTGAACCCTAAACTCCGGCAATGGAGGGGCCTGTACAGCACGGTATGATGTACCTTGCAATCTCTTGCAGATGATACATCCCCTTAAGGCTTTCTTTACTACCTGTCTAATCTTGGGGATCCACCATCTTTGCCTTATGTAATTTACAACATAAGTAACACCACTATGGTTACACACTTTGTGGCAGTAATTACTAAGGAGAGTGGCTATACGATGTTTATTAGGGATAAGGATAGGGTACTTGGTGCTATCATCTAAAGCTAACAAGTGTAGCCTACCTCTACAGCGTATCATGCCTCCCTCCATATAGAGGCCTAACTGCTTCACTATATTGCTTGGTGTGCCCTGTGCTTTTGACAAATAGTGGTGTTCCTCAGAGTAAGCTTCTCTCGGAGCTACGTTAATCAAGGCTAACTCTGCCGCTCTTAATTCCGGCACCGTCAAGTATGCCGGTTTTGCCTGATACTTCCCTTGTGTCTTCTCTCTAAGAGTCCTAATAAACCTAAGGACCCATGCCATTACATGCCATGACTTCATATATGAGCCATACCGGTCCCAATTCAATATGGCAGTAGGTGTAACCGGTACCGGCAATGACAGGGTTCCTTCTTGACTTGTGTTACAACCCACAGTGGTGTCCCCTCCTATTGAGTCCACTATTGGGCCATGATCAGGCCATAGCATTTGGTGAGGTAGCCATGTGGGCCCTCCCCACCAAAGCGAAGAAGCAATTAAGGACACATATGAAATCCCTCTGGTGACTAGATCACTGGGGTTGTCCTCTGTGGACACATAACGAAAATGAGCACCGGGGACTAATGACTTTATCTCATCAACTCTATTTTGAACCAATTTGTCTTTAGATTTAGTATATTCAGAGCTTTGCTTTATTATAGATTTGCACTTTGACAGGTTCGTTAGGGATGGTAATTATTTCATAAATGTTTATACATATTTTAATAATGCATCACTTAGCTCTACTCCCACTAGTTCTGTATATTTTGATAGAACTAAACTTAAAGATGCCCTTAAATTCCTCCTTTTCAATACTTATGTTAGATTCGAGCCTTACATTTTCAAACAAATATTAGGAATTCCTATGGGTGGAAATGCTAGCCCTTTAATTGCAGATTTATTCTTGCTTGCTTTAGAATTTAAATATATACAAGACTTAGTTGACAGTAGCAAGAAAAATAAAATCCCAGAAAAATTAGCACTTGCTAAATTGTTAAGTAATAATAGTAGATATATTGATGATATTCTCGTTTGCAATTTGTTAAATTCTAATCAAGTTGCTAAACTTATTTACCCTAATTCTATTCCCCTCACACAATGTAACGTAAATTATAAAGTTGAAAATTTTCTTGATATAAATATAGAGATTGTTAATGAACAGTGCATACTAAACCCTCCTGGCCCGGGCAGGCTCTCAAAATGACAGTGTGGGCTACCCGGGCGATCTGGCCGAAAAACGTCTAGGCCTAGGCTACCGTATTTTTGTTTAGTTTAACTGCTAGAAATGTCCCACGCATCTATAAATGTAGTGCGGTTTCCAATCTGTAGACTGGCGTTGAGTAGAGCTCTCTATGTCAACTGGTTCAGTTGTGATGACGATTTCAGTGGAGAGCACTTGCAGGCGATGTTAGCAATATGACGATCTTTTCACTACTGAAACAGCGACATACAGACATACAATAACAAACGAGTCTTCTCTTTCTTGTTTTCGGAGGTGCGGTGACGTAACGATCGGCTTTGTTTACATGCGTCGGACGCACGGCGTTCAGACCAAGCTGAATAGGCTTTCAAGCTTACAGATTTTAAAATGACACCCGGGCTCCTGTCCTTACTTCGTGGTGTCATTTTAAAATGACAACCGGGCCAGGAGGGTTAAAGTAAATCACAAAGTTGATGATTTTAATTTTAACGTAATAAACTTTCCTTTCCCTAGTAGTAATATTGATAGTAAAATAACTTATAATTGTTTTTATTCCCAGTTAATAAGATTTTGTAAAATTTGCACTAAAGTAGATGACTTTTGGGCTAGAGCTAGGTTACTATACAGACTCTTAGTAGACAGAGGTTTTGAGGCAAGTAAATTGTTCCATAAATTTAATCTTTTTAGAGTCAATTATTGTGACTGTATTTTAAAATTTGACATCAATCATTTTAATCAAGCATTTTTAACTTGAAGTTTCTTGTATAACCTCTGCTTAATTTTTGTCTGTATTTATTATTTTTTGTCTGTATTTATTGTTTATCTTTTTCTTTTTCTATTATTAATATTAATATTGACGATTTTTTAAATTGATTGTTCTTGTTAAAAGAGTAATCTTTGTTTAAATCTGTTGTTACTTCATATTTTGCAATTATTTGTCTTTATATTATATGTATTCATTGTCGATAGTATCAATTGCTTGCTTTTGCGATTTCCTTAGTTTATTTGTGCGATAAATGTAGGTTATTTGTAGGGTAGTTATTGATAGGGGTCACTTGAGGCATGCTATGCTTACAGGTACCTACCCGATAGTACTATCGTTAGTGAGTGCTGTACTGTATTTTATATTATTTTGTAATAATATAGATATCTTATCAATATTTGTATTTTGTACTATTGTTAATGTCTTGTCATGTTGCAAATTTGATTTTAACTAATATTTTGACATTTAACATGTAGTTTCTTTATTCATGCAGAGTTTAGTAAAAAATTTACCAGAACGTCCCGGACTTCCCAAACTTGACTAATTCCTTTAACGTGACGATAGTGCGTTGTTATATGTGCGATTAGTTTGCTTGGGAAACAGATTAACTTGCTCATATAGTAATGTACACCCTATGTGGTGGATTGTGTTCTTTTATTTAATAATTTTCATTTTAGTAAGCGTTGTTTCCACATAGCGATTTGGATAATTTAATTTGACTTTATATTTTCCTTGTCCCAATTTTGGTTTGTTTAGTTTGCAAGTTTTACATTTTAATTAATATATAGGCAACATCTTTTTACTAAACAACCAGCATAGGGTTATCTGGCTGTCCGACCAGAGGTATACATTCTCTATTTTCAGCTCGTCCGCGTAGGCCTCACATATATAACATGCGAGACGAGCTGCGAGAAGAATAGCAGTCAACTCCATCTTAGGTATGGTGAGGGACTAATAGGCGCCACCTTAGCTTTGGCCATTACTAACCTACTCACCTCATCACCAACCGCATAGGCCGCTATACATATGCTACTGAGCTAGCGTCACTAACTAGGTGCAGCGTAACACTCTTAGAATTAGTGACCTGACGGGGAAACATGATACCTGTACTATCTATCATATCGTCATAAATACCCTGCCAGTTAGCTCTCATGTCATCTGGAATGGGTACATCCCACCCACACTCTAATCTCCACAAGTCCTGTACGAACCTCCGCGCCCGGATGGTTACCGGTAGTAACACTCCTAGAGGATCGAAAACACTCGCGGTTAGACTTAGAGCCTCACGTTTTGTAACCAATGCAGGGCTACTTCCGCGGAAATTAACCTGTAACATATCCTTATCAGTTAGCCACTCAACGCCAAGTACCTTAACCCCGTCTTGTTTGGCAGAAGCTATACCCTTCAGGTGCAACAGTTCCCGCAAACTCTCATTATTTGTGACCCACTCACGTAAAGACAGGATAGCGCTGGAAAATATTCTACGGGCATCCCAACATTGTTGTTGCAAATCACTTACATCATCACCAGTCCCCTGTAAGTTATCAATATACAAACCCCTTTTTAGCTTATTAACCTGACAAGCGCGATATAGACCTAGGTGCTAGGGTAGTTATTTGTGCATTTCTAGCCCTGGATTCTGACAGAATTTGTTATATTTACAATATAATGCATTATTTGTTTTCGGTATGCTTTTATTTTACATATATGATGTATATATGAACCTTCAAGAGAGCTAAAATAAGTGGGAAAAGCATTTGGGTGGTGAAAAACGAAGATATTGGCCACCCGGTCATAATCTCAGGCGAGAGAGAGCCACAGGCAGCCCTCCCCTCTCGCTGTCTGGGAGTCAACTGAGACGAGTGGGGCGGTGTGTGCCGGTGTCTGGGTGTTGCATAACGATCTTTTATGCAACCCACTTGTGCTACATTATCGCGGGAGAGAAAAATAACCGATAAATGATGATAATAAGAGGAAAAATAGGTGATAATTGAGGAGGGGGGGGAGGGGGGAATAAGGTGGGGAAGGAGGGGAGGGGGAGGGGTGGGAAACACATGGATGAGTACTAGAGGGGAATTATCTCACCTAGAGACAAAATCCTTTGTTTTGATAGGCCCTTTTTTTTTTTGGAAGGCTTTTTTTATGGTCATGCTTCCGTGAGGCCTATCGCGTTCCCTATAGGAAGCCTTCCGTGAGGCCTATCGCGCTTGCCGGGTTAACTACTTCACTGTTCTCCTGTATCATAGACAGGTGTTTTTGAATGGTAGCATTAAGGAGGAACTGGGAGCAGGTGGCCCCGAACAGAACTGCACCGAACCGGTAGACAATGTAAGGACTTGCAACATCCAAGGGATCAACGGGCCACAGAAACCTAGTAGCATCCCTATCCTTCTCACTCAACCCCACCATGAGAAATGCTTTCTCAATATCACTCACCCAGGCAAATTGATGGCATCTAAAGTGTAGAAGTACCTGGGTGAGGTCAGCCACTAGTGATGGTCCTGTATGGAGACAGTCATTCAGACTGAACGCCTTCTCGTCCATCCTAGCCGAACAGTCAAACACTATCCGTAGAGGCGTAGTAATACTATCCTTAGTAATACCATGATCAGCTAAGTAGTGAACGGACCAGCTTGATTCCTGTTTTCTACCCTTTCAATAAACCCCCTTTCTATCTGATTATCCAGAACCTTTGTATATTGTTGACAGTAGTTGGGATCTTTCATAAATTTATGCTGCAAGCCTCTCATTCTGCCCAGGGCTAACTTAAAGTTATCAGGTAATTTATCTATGTTATTTCTCCACGGCAGTTCCACTATATACTGTCCCTGTGCTTCGGAAAACTGTACCATTTCAGAAAATCTATTTAAGACTCTCTCCCCACCCTTACCAGTTTCATTAGGACTTATACCAATATGGTTCAAGTCCCATAGAGCTGTCAGATCCTTTAATTCTGGAGATTTACTGCCAATATCTTCCTGTATCTCCACTAAAGGGTCTAGTGCTAACTTAAGAACAGTGACTAACTCTACATGGGTCTCTTCTATATCTGACTGATAAGTGCCACTCAGTGCATAACCATAAATTGTGGGTAACATAACTATACTTCCTTCCCTGACATAGCCTGAATGTACAAAGTGGTAATAAAAGTCCGCCCCAATCAGTAACCCTATCATATCTCCATCAGTGATACCTGAATCAGCTACATTGTAACCCCGAGCCTTGATAGCATTTACCTCCATCACTAATCCTCTCCCTGGTTTGTATACTGGTAACTCCTCCACCACAACGGCTCTCAATTTACACACCCTTCTTCTGTGATGATAGGTTAACTCTACTATTTCATACTCAGTACTACCAAGTGAGCCAGTAAATCCCTGGAGCCTTAGCTGTTCCTTACTGACCCTAAACGTAATCAAGCTGTGATAAAGCAGAGCGCAAAATGAAGGTACGTTGCGAACATTGGTCCA
Organism: Paralithodes platypus; assembly: GCA_032716605.1. Taxonomy (NCBI): domain Eukaryota; kingdom Metazoa; phylum Arthropoda; class Malacostraca; order Decapoda; family Lithodidae; genus Paralithodes; species Paralithodes platypus. Next base: position 5,022,922 of record CM064537.1, on the reverse strand, counting down.
ACAAAGCTCTTACTTTACTGGCATGACCGTTTCTGTCGGTCAAGGGAATCTGAATGGTAGGTAACAACACTGCATTATGGCCCGAAGCCACAGCCATGGTCACTGTTGGTTGTCCAGTTTGTTCAAGGCGTGGCGTCGGACACAAATAATTAAAATGTTTCTGTTTGCAGAATCGGCACGGCCTAATTTTAGGGTTAGTACACCCCTGGCTGCCATGTTCTGACGACAGGCACCCGACGCACAATTTCAACTGCCTTGCTCTATTGGCCTTGGCGGGACTGTTCTTGTATTTTGCACACTTTGCCCAAAAATGTCCTGTCTTTAAACACAACTTACATCCATACTTCTGCTTGGTATCGGGTTTCTGATACACCGCATATGCTCTTGTGGCGGTCGTCCCAAACTGTTCTAGTGGATTATGTCTACTTTCTAGATTGCACACTTCAGTCTTAAACACACAAACATATTCATCCATATCCAGCCAGTTGTCTTTAATTCACGCTTAATCACCTCAGATGATGATGATGATGATGGCTTGAGTAAAGTAGGAGATTGGAGAGTTTTGGAGAGAGGAAGATAAAGTGGAGAAGTACGAAGTACAGTAGGAGATGAAAAGTTCTCGGGCTCAACCAAGAGTGCTCCATTGTCTATTTTCTATTTCTGCTGGAAAGATAAGTGTAGCAACTTGGTCAGCTTCTTCTGGGCCGCTATAGGGGGACGTCTTCCTGCTGCTGCAGTCTGATGGATCTCTGCAGTCAAGTCGGTGATGTTTTTCTCCAGCTCGCTGGTGGTCATTCCCAGGTCGATGTCCTCTTCTCCCTCCTCCAACCCCTCCACATCGACGTCTTCTCCTGTGGTGGAGTCGGAGTTCTCAGATGATGCGGAGGAGTTGGTTGCCACTGGATCTTGGGTGGCAGGTGCTGGAGTCGAGGCTGCTGCTGGGCCGGTGACATTTTACTGGTGATGGCGGTGGTGATGCAGAGACTGTTTGTGGTGGTGGTGGAGGTCTTGCGAGAGGCTTCTGGATGTCCAGTCTCCTTCTCGGGTGGCTTCTTTGCCTCAAAACCTGAGTGGGAATGAGGCTGGGTGGTGCAGATGGTCCTGGAAGAGGTGGAATGATGATGGGAGGGAGGTTATTAGCCTTCAGGAGTATTGGAAGATACTCCTGAAGCAGCTTGTGATCCCCTTTGCAGAGGGTCACTGCAGTTGTAACAACAACCTGGACCAAGTCCGGTGTTGAACAACTGACTGCTGCTGTGGCTTGGTGGTAGTCCTCCCTCTTACCTCTTCTACCATGCCTGGAACCCTTCAGGATCTCTCCATCAGGGCCCATGACATTGATGGCCTCATCTCCTCGCCTTCTCCTCTTGATGGTAAATGATTCCCTCTCATTGGTGGCAAGAGAGGGCACATGATGGAGAGGATTAGGTTTGGAGATGCCAGTGAAGTGAACAAAAATGTCCCCTCCACTATAGGTGATGAAACCATAGCCCTGTTTAACATTATACCACTTAACGTGGCCAGTGAGCTTGGTGGTGGCACTGGGAGAATCAGGCATGTTGATTGGCTGCCTGATCTCTGCTGGCTGCTGGCTGCTGGCTGGCTGGCTGATGGATGATAGTGCACTAGGAAGTTTATTATGCAACAGTACTGCACACAGTTCACTTACTGTTACATCCATAGAGCGTAATGACTGTAATGCACACTCACTGACGAGGAAAAATCTTTCAGAGCACTGACCTCCTGGCTAGGATGCGGGAGATTACACAGTTTCGCTATGTGAGCTGCTTTGATGCGATCCTTTTGACCATAACTGTTTTTCAGTATAGTGACCGCTGGTTCATAACTTGCAGCGACCAAACTAAACCCACTAACAATTTGTAGAGCCTCACCACTAAGTTGTCCCTTTAGATACGTAAATTTCTGAATGTCAGTTAAGTCTGTTTGGGAGTGAACACTACAATCAAAGGGCTCCCAGAAACCCACCCACTGTGTTGGATCCCCGTCAAAAACTGGCAACTTCAGGGAGGGTAGCTTAATACCCTTCTGTTTCCTACTTGCTGCGCTATCATGAGATCTACCAGTAGTGGTTGTCTGTAGAGCACTATCTAACTCAGCTAACTGACTGTTTACTTGATTAATATACTGCATATCTTTCACCATCTCCTCCTCTAACTGATCATCTGAATATAAGCTATACAACTCTACGTTATACGACTCGATATCAGCTAGGGCCTTTTCTACAGTGATTTTCACACCCCTTACATCATGCAGTGTAGCAGCATGTTCAATAAAATCAGACAGATTAGAGGTAAGCTTAGTAATCCCTCCCTTCTTGGCGGCCCTGAACCGCCGCAATGACTTTATTTTCTCCTCCATTCTTAAAAAAATTACGGTAACTAAAGCTTAAGGAACAACAATACTAATCGTCACTGTAGGCTAACCTATTCTAATCTATTCTAAGCCTAGGCTAACCTACTTACATTGATGACGACAGCAACCAAGCAAATTGAAGCATGCAGATCGCGTGCCCCCTGTGAGTTTACAAATTATCAAAGAAAAGGAAATTTACCCTATGTCATATTACTCTACTTTACAATATTTACTTTACTATATTAAATTTTATTAAATTACAAAGTTAATGCCTGAAAAAGAAAGGAAAAGAAAGAGAAAGAAGGATCAAGGCTCATCTGAAGGAGGAACAGCTGCAGCCGTCGTCATAGTCTTTAGATCTAGCCTATTGCGTCGACTGCTCCTCCTCGGCCTTGTCCTTCTCCTCAAAGAAGGCACGTGCTCTGTCTAATAGCCTATCTAACACCTTCCGGCTCCCTGGCGCATCTAAATGAACTCCGTCCCACAAGTCGGTCTTACTCATCCCCATGGCAAAGTACCTCTGCTTGGTAAATAGGAGATTTCTCCACAAGCGGAGGTTCACACCAATTTTGGCCCTATTGTATTCCTCGGGGGTCATATCCCTAGGGCTTATCCTAGATTCCAGACTGACCGCCAGACAGTGACCCTCAGTCCTTTGTTCTATCTCTTCAGCTAGAGACTGGAGCCCGAGGGCCACCCGCTGAAGGTCAGTCTGCAGGGTCAAATCGTTTCCCCCGAGGATCAGGAATGTAAGATCCGGCTTGTAGGCTAGGAGCGCATCCCAGGCCGAGGTCTGCCTGCCAGTGTCCACCCTCGCCCCTGGTCTATAGATCTGTTTAATAAAAAAAGCAGGGCACTGCACTGGACGATCCAGCGGAAAATCCCGTACATAGGAATGGCCGAAGAGGGCCACCTTTCTCAAGGGCACAGGGTAACGACCGGACGATGGCACAAACTCTTGGCCAACGCCCCCTGCCCTTGCAGCTTTCCCCGGTGCGCCCCTCGGCATATGTCCACTGGATTGCCCAGCTCTACACAAAGGCAGACAAGTCAGGCCTAGGCCTAATACCCCCCCTAATTTTTCTTCAATATACAACAGATGGCCCAGTATCCTGGTCACGCGGCACCAATTATATCCTGTTTATTATTCCTAGGGGGTAGAGGAGAAACGGATATAAATTAAATAATTAAACCTGGAAAGATGAATTGGCCTAGGCTATAAAATTGATACCGGTCGGCGGTTGACTTACGTGTTAAATTGTATATGTAGGCTATCTGTGGTAGTCCGAGTAATATCTATGAAGTACTTCTAGTATTAAAGGAACTTAGCTGTGATGCAAAGAGTGTAGGTTAGGTGATGGACATGTCGGTAGGTGAATATCAGGGAAGTTCTGGTGTTATGTGGCAGAAACTGGTGGTTTGTTGTTAGCGGGACGAAGTCTGTGTGAAATGTGTATGAGATTCCCTTTTATAGTGACAATATAATATATATTTAAGGGTTCTATATCGTCCCCTGTGATTAAATAATAAGGGAAAACAAACTAAGATATAATTGGTGCAACCACAGTAATATTTATCCACAAAGATAAATAAAGTAATACGTATAAACAAAAAGGAACCAGCTGTCGTGAACCCGGGAAATTCAAACTACGGTATATATACCAGAAGGATTCACGACAAGGACCCATCTTGGGCCCGCATAAGATTAAAAAAGAAAGAGAGAAAATGTTTGACTAACCTGGTGGTTCCAATAAAAATTGATGTGTCCTTCTAGGACGAAACTAAAGGAAAAATAATTTAGACTAATATGTATTTATAAAATGATGATGTGTATTAATTATTTTTTTTTTTCTTAGCCAAGGCGTAATGCCAAGAGTTGTTATTAGATAGGATCTGATAAGAAAGATTTAAGTATAAAGTAAAGAGGGGAGGAAAAGATACATTCTTCTAGACTGAGGGGAAACCAATAAGCTCAAGGGGAAACAGTTTTGTTTAATTGCCCGATAGATCAGCTATAGCTTGGAAAGGACACTAGTCCACCTAAAATCATGAACTAATTTGTTAACAAGGAAACTATATAGAAAGACACTATTCCATACGACTCACAGGTTTCTTATGATCTAGAAAGGAAGTTATATCCATATAAATATGAAGGGTCATTGGGGCAGTCTTGGAAAAGTGTAAAGGGATATCACGTATAACAAAGAATTCCTCGGAAGTTATGTAAAGGAATATAATCGTGAATCTGTTCCATGTAGGCGTTTTGGAGGCACGGCTTATCTTTTGTTTGAACGTTTATTGATTAAGGTATATTGTAAACATAGCATGTTTGTAATAGGATTATGTGAGAGTATAATTGGAGGGTGTTATTGAGGTAAATATTGTAAACCAATGAAAATGGGAGTAACTGGGTGACAGAACCCAATATTATATTTGAGAGGGAACTTGTGATTCCGGCCGGTAAATTTGTGAGACTTTATATAAGTGTTAAGGTACTTGTGTAGTAACGACGTTTGTGTCGGATGAGTAATAGATTATATGTATTGAAGCCTTGGTCTCGGGAATAGACACAGAAGGCCTAGTGGACGTGGTTAATTCTTAAGAATAGAGGAAGAATATCACTTTTGTTTACATTAGGTAAATAGGGATTGATTCATTAGGCCCTGGTCTCAACAGTAGACACAGCAGGGCTCAGATTAAATTATTTAGGATTAGTAACTAATATCGTGTTTGTTTGATCGAAGTCGACTTGAGTCAATACCTGAATAGCGGGAATTCAGCTAGGGAGTAACGGGAGATCTAGGGGTCCAAAGTACAACCTATCATGAATCGACGTAATATTCAATCTGTGTCTTGAACTCATCTCGGCCCGAACAAAGGACCCGTTATTAGAGTAGTTAGGAAGTTTGTTAAATAAAGTATACAAACTTCTAAATGACTGTCGATTTATCCCCCACAATAGTAGTATCGTATTAGAAACTAAAATAAATACTACATTTTGGTGGCAAGCGGTGGGATTCGACAAATAATTTAGATTGAGTATAGTTATCTAACAGAATGACGGGCGTGTTGCCATTCAGATTATGGGAAGAGGGAAAGGAAGAAATCGAGCTCTGGATCGAGCAGTTAGAATGTCAGTTCATGCTACTTGACGTAGGAGAAAATGGAAAGAAAATTTCCTATGGAAAAGCACACTTAGGCAAGGCCCTGAATGATGTAAGAGTACATCTGGAGGGACTAGTGTAATGGGCCGAAGTCAGGAGTGCCCTAATTGAAGAATTTGGCGGAGAAACTTCCACCAGAAAAGCCAGAGACAAACTCAAGAGTCTGAAACTCGATGGCCAAAATGTGAGAGCCCTGAGGAGGGAAATCGCTATGAATGTTAAACTGGCGTATCCCCATATGGACCAAGAGAGCCAGAAAACTGAGATCAGGGAGATTATGATCCAAGCCTGCCCGGTGGAGGTTAGAAAGCATTGCATCATTCATGAGGTCAATAATATGAAGGAACTTATGGCGGTCATTAAAAAGATTATGGAGGCTCGAGAAATAAAAGAGGAAAAAACAAAAAGGGGAGGAGGAGAACCTAAGAAAAGGGTATCTGAGAGCCCCGATCCGATGCTTCACTTGTAGACAGACCGGACACCTAGCTAGGAACTGTACTAACCGTCCACAAGTCCCAACTCCTAGATTTGACCCCAGACCCGCACTTCCAAACGATCGACCTCTACCCAGGGGAACCGATCCAAACCGGGGAGGAATGCTTCCGGTACAATATCGGGAGACAGAAAACCAGCCAAAAAGTCATGATGCCGGAAGAGAGAGAACATTTTCTGTGAAACCTCGCATAGAAGGGCGGTATAGTGAGGTCAATATCTTAGACAGACAAACGCCTTGTGAAACTATAGTCATAAATGGGAAACCCGCTAACATGTTAATTGATACGGAGGCAAACCGAAGTTGTCTGCTAGAGAATTTCATAAAAAAAAAATCAGCAAGAAAGGGGCCCATTATATCAAACCAATATTCAGTTGTCAGGAGCCGGGGGTCAACCACTGACGATCCTAGGAGAACTAATACGGCGGTAGTACAATGGAAAGGAATTACATTCACCACCGATTTCTGTGTTTTACCGGGAAAATCAAATAGTGGAGTCGATGGGTATCTGGGGATAGATCTTATGAGTCAGTTGGGAGTAACTATCCAGTGTGGGCCGAAAGACACAACGACCACTATCCGACCCCAAATAGTAGCTACCACAGGAAAACTGTCTATCCCTCCGAGATCTTGGAAAATGATAGAGATTCCTCCAACCCCAGGCATGACTGCCAGGATTTTTTAACCTGATGCACAGAATGGGGTGAGAATATCTCCCACCTTTATTACTGCCGACCAGAGGAAACTAGTTCTAGCTAATTTTGGTGATGACACAATTAATTATCAAAAAGGAAAACTGTTAGGACAAGTCACACCTGCTCAACCCACCACTGTTGGAACTGACGGACCCGTGAACTTACCTGAAATTCCGAAACAATTAACGTCAAATCAAGCAAATACCTTACATGAATTGCTCTGGACGTACCGAGATGTGTTTGCTCAAAACGAAGGGGACCACGGATCGGCTCGAACCCGACACACCCATGAGATACACACTCAAGGGCCTCCTATTAAGCAACCCTATAGACGACAAAACCCTATTATGAGACGAAAAGAAAAGGAACAAGTTGAGGACATGATTAAGCAGGGGATAGTAGTGGAATCCTACAGTCCGTGGTCATCTCCAGTAGTCCTAGTAAAAAAAAAAGATGGGTCTACTCGGTTTTGTGTAGATTATCGAAAATTAAACGATGTCACCATCAAAGATGCGCAGCCCCTACCTCGTATTGATGACTCGTTAGAATCACTCAATGTGTCAACCTGGTTCTCTACCCTAGATCTACAGAGTGGATACTGGCAAGTACCAGTTAGGTCAGAGAATCAAGAGAAAACCGCATTTGCCATGAGCGAAGGCAAACTCTACCAGTTTACTGTCTTGTCGTTTGGAGTTTGCAATGGCCCCGCCAGTTTCACTAGAGTCATGGACAAAGTATTGAGGGGATTAACCTGGAAAACTTGTTTGGCTTACTTGGATGATATTATAATCTTTTCCGCTAATTGGTAGGACCATATTCACCAACTACAAGAAGTGTTAGAAAGAATTATGGGGGCAGGACTTAAACTGAAGCCTTCAAAATGCCAATTCGGGGCCTGTGAGGTGGCATATCCAGGGCACGTGGTTTCCAGTAAAGTTATCCAACCGGACCCACATAAAGTGAGATCTATTGCCGAAATCTCACCTCCGTCCTCTGTCAAAGAGATTCGAGCGTTTCTGGGAATGGCATCCTACTATCGAAGGTTCATACCGACCTTCTCAAAGATCACAAGCCCCATGACTCAGAGACTGGAAAAAGGGAGGAGATTCGACTGGGATCAGAGTTGCCAGGTACCTTTTGATCACTTGAAACAAAAATTAACCCACTGAGCCCCAGCGACGCAGGGTGTGCGTCCACAATGTATGTAACGCTAAACCCCAGTGACGCATGGTTTGCGTCCTGGCCGGTCCGGTCCTAATTACTCCGGTCCTATGGCACCCCGAGGGCTCAGAGTTGTATTGGAACTGTGTAAGTATCCCACGCACCCATGCCCATGGTTGAAAACTCTCAAAGTCCAACCGCGTGTGCGTGAGAGCGCAAACACTTGTTTTTTGGGGTAAATTGCCTTAAATTTTTTACTCTTGTAAAATCCGTTTTCGGGGGCTCTGTAAAACCATTTTTTGCACTTTTTGACCAAATGTTTTTGGTTTTCCTTCATTCCTAACCCATTCGCTATTGTTTCTGGAATTAAAAAAAAAATCAGAATCAGCCGGTCCTGGGTGGTACATTTATTAATATTTAGCTGGTACTCAGCGGGTTAACTTCTAACCCCATAGTTTGTCATCCGGATTTCACCAAGCCGTTTCAGCTATATACTGATGCTTCCGATGAAGGGCTCGGAGCCGTATTGGTACAGAAAGTAGACAGAAAAGAAAGCATAGTGGCCTGTGCTAGCCGGACACTGAATAAGGGCGAAAAGAATTACAGCGTTACTAAAAAGGAATGTTTGACTCTAGTGTGGGCTGTACAATATTTCCGTCCCTATCTAGCCGGGGTCCACTTTGAAGTTATTATGGACCACCATACCTTGCAATGGCTCAGGAAAATGAAAACGGAAGACGGACTATTTGTCAGGTGGAAGGGGATTTTGGAAGAATACTCTTTTGAAGTTAGACAAAGACCAGGTAAATTACCCACTAATGCCAATGGCTTGTCTCGACTACCGGTAGCACCCGTCCAACCCACTGAACCTCACAGGGAAAAACATGACCCTAGATGTGGTAACAAATTAAAGTTTTCGAAGGGAGCCCGGAGGGATTCTAAAGATCGGGTCGTACTTGATTATTCGGAGGCTAAACACATGATTCAAATTCTCCACTGACAAAAAGGAAGGGGGGCTCATTTGGGACCGTCTCGGGCTCTAAAACAATTTAATGAAAGGTACTGGACCAAGAGGGTCGACCAGATCGTTAATGAAGTTGTTCAAAATTGTTTGGGATGTCAGAGGGGCAAAGATGGAAGGGGACCTACAGTAGACAGTCGCCCGGACATATCACAGCTGGTACAACCTGGGCCAAATTATCATTGGACATTATAGGACCTCTGCCCAGACAGACAAATAAAAGGTACATCTTGACCTGTGTCGATATTTTTTTACAAATACACGGTTGCTTGTGCAATTCCGGACAAGAAAGCCGAAACGGTGGCTAAGGTTATATTGGAAAAGGTAATTTTTGTATATGGCACCCCTGGAGGTATTCTGAGTGACAGGGGAAGAGAATTTAATAACGAGATCTGGTAGGTAGTAGTGGTAGGCAGCCCCGCCCAGGGAAGTACTACCGCCAAGGTTTCGGGAGACTCACGGAATAGCCTGAATTCCATTTTCTCTCCCAGGCCTTGGTAGCTGGATACATATCTTTCTTCCTCACACATCAGGGGTATCAGGAAAACCCTCTTTATATAACATACACATCCAACTTCACGACATTGCCCTACATCGCTATCCTCTATCCATAAAACACTACTCTTCCCACTACATATCATACATGCAACACCATACACTTACCTAATAAATATGGCAGTACAATTGTTAAGAGCAAACCTGGTGGTCCCTCGGATATCCACCCCCGGCAGGGTTGGGTCATTGACACAGGGACCTCCCGGTCGTCATCATGCGACTGTGTCAAGAGCATTGCAACGTCCCAAAGCTGCTCGTCGGTGCAGCTTTTTCTTTAGTAATATAAGGGGACTTCATTCTAACATCAATTCTGTACACCAATTTCTTCAAGCAGAATCCCCTACTCTCCTTTTTTTGACAGAGACTCAAGTAACATCCACATCTGACACGTCTAGATTTAATTTTCCAGGTTATCAACTGCTCCAAAATTTCAGACCTAAAGAAGGTGTATGTTGCTTCGCAAAATCTGAAATTGCCCTGGAGGAGGTTACTAGTTTCAATTGTCCCTATTTTGATTATTCTATATACAAATTAATTTCTGCTGGTAAATTTAAATACATATGTTGCATCTACCGTTCCCCAAATACTCCTCCAGAGCAAAGTCTTTTTGATTCTCTGTCCTCACAACTCAGTGTACTCAACTTAAATGCTTCTTCTGAAATCACTGTGTTGGGTGATTTTAATGTCCATAATGTTGAATGGCTCACTCATTCAGCCAGGACTGATGATGCTGGTCTTGAATGTGAGCTATTTGCAGACTCATTTAATCTCACTCAACTAGTCAACCAACCCACCCGTGTACCAGATAATCCTAATCATAATTCCCACCTACTGGACTTATTTTTAACAACCAATTCAGAAAATTATGATGTTACAGTGAGGTCCCCGCTTGGATCTTCTGATCACTGTCTGATACAGGCCACCTGTCTATCACCTACCACACCTTCCCACTCTGAACCTGTTTTGGTGACTAAATGGCATTACGATAGGGCAGACTGGGAGGGTCTTCAAGGTTTCTTTATTGATATTCCCTGGACCTCTTTCTTTTCTAATGATGCACACTCCACCTTGAGCCACATACAAGATTTTGTAAAAATTGGAATGGAAACTTTTATTCCTCATCAAAAGTACAGTAAAAGATCTAATTCACCTAAATGGTTTGACCATAATTGTGCTAGAGTAACTGAACAAAAAGCAATGCATACACAATGCATACACAAGATCAAAAACACATGAAGCCTTTAATTACTTTAGAAACATCAGAAATCATGCCAAAACTGTATTAACACCTTACGAGCGGCCTATGCGGTTTATTTATGTGTACCGCACAGCGGGGTGTTTTTAGCCAAAATAGGGCTGTTTACGTGATCATTTTCATGCCTAAATAAGACCCAGAACGTAAAACAAGTACCTATCCCTGAAAGGGCATAAACAGAGCTTTCGAATGACACCATAACGATCCTTGTATGATGGATAGTTTTCTTGCAATAACCGTGCAACGCGAGTGCAAAAAGCAGGTAATTCGGTACTTTCAGTACATAATTGAGTATGTAGCGAGTGAGAGAGGGAGGAGGGAGCTGAGATTTGTGTCAGTAGGTTCGCCGCGGTGGTCTGGAGCAGTCATACGCTCGCTAGTCTCCTGCCACCACTTGTCTCTCTCTCTCAGCCACATTACGTGCTGAAATTGCCACTCGAGTTATGTCGAGCGCCGCCACATAGTCCAGCTTTATTTAACTCGACTTATGTTGCTCGCCGCTAAATAAGGGTTAAACCTAACTAAATCAAACTTTCTCCACAAGCAGGCAAATAAACTTCTAAATAATCCAAATGATAACAAAATATTTTGGTCTACTCTTAACTAATTCAAATCCAACTTCACTACTGCTTCATCCATTCCACCATTAAAATCTCCGACTGGCAATCTTGTAAGTGACCGAAGAGGTAAAGCTAACCTTCTTGCGGATATTTTCTCCACCAACTCAACCTTAGATGAAATAAATCAAGATGTCCCTGTACTTAATTTTAATTCGCCTGAAATTCCCTCACTTAAGATCCACACCAGACATGTCAAAACTATTTTGCAGAATCTCTCAGTAGATAAGGCTCCTGGTCCAGATGAAATTCCTCCAATAGTACTTAAGAATTGCTCCTTGGTGCTCGCTCCTGTATTGGCAAAAAATTTCCGTCTGTGTACTCATACCTCATGCTTCCCAGTACCCTGGAAAGAAGCAAACATTCATCCAGTTCCTAAAAAAGGTGCCTCTTCAGATCCATCAAACTATAGACCAATAGCTATAACTTCCACTCTTGGCAAAGTCTTTGAAATTATATTAAATAATCACATAATTAAGCATCTTGAGAAAAATAAATTAATCAGTGATAGGCAATATGGTTTTAGACTATGTCGATCAACGGCAGACATTCTTTGCCTTCTTACGCATCAAATCAACCAAGCTACAGACCAACATGGTGAAACACATACAATAGCACTGGATATATCAAAGGCATTTGATAGAGTCTGGCATCAATCCTTATTGTCGAAGATGTCACACTACGGCAGTGGTTCTTAACCGGGGGTTCTCGCACCCCCTAGGGGTGCGAGAATGCTTCCTAGGGGGTGCGAGGATACCCTGGGGGAAATTTAAAAAATTTCGGGGATAATGGTCGGGTAACAGAAAAAAGTGAAAAATTCTGGAAATCAAAAATTCATTGTGTTAATTGGCATTAGGGATAATGCTAATTAAACCTTATAGCTGTAAAGTAAACCAATTATTATTATAATAATTATTTAATATATATAATATATAATAATTTTTTTTTTATTTATTATTTGTATTTTATGTAGTTTTAATTTATTTTTTTAAGTAATAAAGTTAAGTTAAACGAATAACAATACACAATAAAAACTTGGGAAGCTAACATGATTTTGACAGGTATGCTTCAGAACACAGTTACTCAGAAAACATTGATCACAACGTGTCTAGTACGTGTCACTCACTGCATAAGCCTGCTTCTGCTTCACACTGTTAGTTTCTCTTCAGTCATCAGCCGAGGTAGACCTAAGAAGGTATGTATGTGTACTGCCTCGTGCTGTATATTTAGTAGTAATACGCTTTTCTCATAATTAGAATGCCATGCTATAATAATTAATAAGCTCTCAGTGTTTATAGTTTATACACATTTTTTTGTAAAAATCAAACATGTAAAAGTTTACATGCACAATATCACACCACATTATTTCCCCATCAAAATCACATCATATTGTGTATCACAGGGGGGAGTTCGTAGGCACCAATCGAACATGGCAGTACACCCGGAGAGGCTTGGCATTTGATAAGGAGTTGCTGGAACTCCTGTTTCATTTGCCTGGCCTTTCTTGTTGATGTCCTTTTTGCCCCACATACAGAGAGTGATACCAGGGGGAGATTGTAGGTACCAATCGAACTGTTCACTTACCCATGGGGGGCCTTTCGGCTAGTCACGCCGCTAGTGACAAGGGAGATGCTGGATCTCCTGTTTCACTTGCTTGGCCCCTTCTTTCAGTTTCTCTTTGTACCTCAACTACATGAGAGTATCCAGCCATCTCTCACAAACAGTTTCTTCTACTATTCGAGGAGGTTTAGTGGCGGGGTGTCGTTGGTGCCGTCGTGCCCGGGATCTGGTCGGGGCTGCCATTTTGTGTCTGTGGCGCCTGGTTGCGTGGGGGAGGTGGGGGGTTTACTTTTGCGGGACCCTTTCGCTTCTCCTGTGCGGCTGGGCATTCTGGGCGCAGAGTGGCGGCTCCGGCTGGGTCTTGGGCGCGGGTGGTGCTTGCGGCGCTCTGTTGCTGACCTCCTCATTTATACACATTACAAGCACTATACATACCACAACTTCCACACTTTTTTTTTGTTTAAATAGATCTGGGGGGAGACCCTTAGTTACAGGCAAACTTGCCTTTTGTCTCCCCCTTTCCATATAGAAAAAAAAAAAAAATAGTTCTCGAAAACGCTTTCTCTCTCTATCTTCAACACTAGACATGCACACTATACTTTTCTTTTGTAGGCCTACACCAGTATTTAAATAAAAAACAAAACAAATTAAATTTTATAAAGTAATATAGTCATAACATACACTTTTATTGTAACTTCAATTTTGCTCTGTTACTCTTTGAAGTTGAGGAGACACTCATTACAGGCAGCTTTGCCTTTTGTCTCCCTCTTGCACATAAAAAACAAAAAATAACAACAAAATTCTTGTTTTCCAGGTTTATCTTCAGTATGTCCAAAAAACGAAGGTGGAATGATGACTATGTTCAGTATGGCTTCACGTGTGTTACTGAGAAGGATGGTACACAACGTCCACAGTGTATCCAATGCAGCAGCACCATGTTCTCCAACGCAAATTTGAAGCCATCAAAGCTCGATGAACATTTTAAGAACAGACATGGTGGCAAGGATGCAGGGAATGACATTGCAACATTACGAGTCAAAGAGCTAGGTTTGATCGTGCCGGCACTTTGCTGACACACGGATTTTCACCAACAGCGAAACCTTTACTACATGCTTCTTATCAAGTTGCATACCTGGTTGCTAAGTCAAAGAAGCCCCATACAATTGCCGAGGAATTGATCAAGCCGTGTGCCCTTGAAATGGCAAAGACTGTTCTCGGTCAGGAAGCTGCGAGGAAACTGCAACAAGTGTCTTTATCAAATGATGTAATCCGTAACCGAATCGTCGACATGAGTGATGATATCCTGGAGCAAGTTGTTGTTGACATAAAGGCCAGTCCAGTAAAGATTAGCCTACAAGTGGATGAGTCAACAGATGTGTCAAATTGTTGTCAGCTATTGGTAGTAGTCCGGTATGTGAAGAACAATAAAGTGGAAGAAAGTTTTCTCTTCTGTCACTCACTGAAGACAACATCGAAAGCCATAGATGTGTTCAGTATGATAAAAGAATTCTTCACAAGATACCAACTTCACCTTGACAGGATTGGTTCGATATGTAGTGATGGTGCACCAGCCATGCTGGGCAATCGTTCAGGGTTTGCTGCATTGATGAGAAAAGAAATTCCTGACCTGAAGATTACCCACTGCTTTCTTCATCGGCAGGCTCTTGCAGCAAAAACATTGCCCCCAGACCTGAAAAAGACTTTGGAGATTTGTGTGAAGATTGTGAATATGATTCGTGGTCGTGCTCTGAATCATCGACTGTTTCAGTCATTTTGTGAGGAAGTGGGTCAGGAACACACTGTGCTGTTGTACCATACCGAAGTGAGGTGGCTGTCACGTGGGCGTGTGCTATCTCGTATGTTTGAATTGCGAGAAGAAATTCAGCAGTTTCTCCACGGACTGGGACAAGAACTGGCTGGATATTTTGATGATCCTGAATTTGTTCAAATGCTTGCCTATTTGGCTGATGTGTTCACAGCACTCAATGAGCTCAATCGCTCACTGCAAGGAAGAGGGATGAACATTTTGATTGCAAGTGAGAAGTTGGCTACATTCAAAGACAAAATTGTTTTGTGGATTAGGCGTGTAAAGAAAGGGAACTTGGCAAATTTTCCTTCCCTTGAAGAGACAGTCACAGAGGATGCTTCCCTACATCCAGATTTTGTTTCAAAAGTTGTTGAACATCTGCAGATACTGTGCACCTCATTTGATGACTACTTCTCGTGTGGAGAGCTACAACCCTGTGACGACTGGATCCGGCACCCTTTTAAGCAGAATATGGAAGATGTTGATGATGATAGCAACATCAAGGAAGATCTCATCGAACTGAGAAACAATCGTGGAATCCAAATGGAGTTTGCCGATGGTCACTTGGAGCACTTCTGGGCTTCTCAGTTGGAAACGTATCCTGCACTGGCAAAGAAGGCTCTCACTGTGCTCGTGCCTTTCGCGACTACTTACCTCTGCGAGACTGGATTTTCCTGTCTGCTTC
Source organism: Paralithodes platypus (assembly GCA_032716605.1). NCBI lineage: Eukaryota > Metazoa > Arthropoda > Malacostraca > Decapoda > Lithodidae > Paralithodes > Paralithodes platypus. The sequence goes on along the minus strand of CM064537.1, from coordinate 5,007,536 downwards.
ACATCAAAACCAAGAGCAGAAATCGGCTGGATCCTCAACACGACATGCGAGTGGCACTCAGCACCAAGACACCAAGATTTTATGCCATCATAAATGGAAAGCAACAGCAACAAAGTCACTGAGTTTGGCGCTCAGCCATAATAATTCACAACACACCATGCATAGTACAAGCACAATGTTTTTTTGTTTTTTTTTGCTAGTATGAAAGTAATCTTGATTTTTGTAATCCTGCAATGCATTATTTTGTTGTCAGTTATGTAAATAAAGAATTAAATACATGATGGTTTTGTTACTTACACATTATGATTATGATATAAATATTGCTTTTCATCAATTCTGGAAGGGGGTGCGAGAACTGGTTGGTGAATTGAATGGGGTGCGAACAAGGAAAAAGGTTAAGAACCACTGCACTACGGCCTTGCATCATTAGTTCCACTAATTTCTTCTTATCTTCATAACAGAAAAATATGTGTAATGGTAGATGGCCTTTATTCTCAATTTCACTCAATAAATGCTGGTGTTCCCCAGGGATCAGTTTTGGACCCAATTCTGTTCCTCATTCATATCAATGATCTCATATCTACCACTCATAATCCAATACATTCCTATGCAGATGACTCAACACTCCACAGTTCCTTCACATTTACCAATTCTTTCACCAAACCCGATCTTATAAATTCAAAAATAAACACTGCAATTTCTCTGAACCAGGACCTTTCTAGAATTAATGGATGGGGACAAAATAATCTAGTTTCCTTTAATGCACAGAAAACCAAGTACATTCAATTTTCTAACCGACAGAATCTCACTGACTCCCATATATTTTTTAATGATGTAAATATTCCCACTTCCCCTAGTATTAACATTCTCGGTGTAACATTAACTACTAACTTGAGCTGGACACATTATGTTAGAAGCATTGCTAAGAATGCCTCTAAAAAACTGGGACTCCTGTACAGAGTTCGAGAATTCTTCACTGACGAGCAGTTGGCCGTAATATATAAAAGTCATGTGCGTTCACCTCTGTGGGGTGGAAGTGGAGTGGTTGCATTGAGGCAGTTGGACAAAATTCAAAATAAAGCTATTAGATTAATCAATAACCCTGCAATCACACAGGACCTTCCTACATTATCCATACGAAGAAACGTTGCATCCCTTGCATTATTCTACAGATATTTTCACAGCAATTGTTCCGAGGAACTTGCTTCAATTGTGCCGCCTCTCCACATCTTTCCCCGCAGAACTAGGGCAGCTGAGAGCGCCCATGAATTTACACTTTCTCCTCCACAATGCAGAACTTCTGCTTATCAGAATTCATTTATCCCCAGAGCTACTACTCTTTGGAATTCACTTCCCTCGAATTGCTTTCCACAAACTTACAATTTACAAATGTTTAAATCCAGTTGTTATAAACATTTTATGAATGGAGGATGCCTTTAGGCACATGGACCTTTTTGTTTTATCTGTGTGTTTCCTTCCTCCGTTCATTGTCTCTTAAAAAAAAAAAAAAAAAAAAAAACACTTGGGAGAAACCTTGGGCTACAATATACAGCACACCTCCCCTTATTACCCTCAGGGAAATGCTGTATGTGAAAGGAACTATAGGGTGTTAGCCAATTGCATCCGGGCTAGTCTGAGCTCACAAGGGGAGAACATCGCCCGAGGTTGGCCGGAACTTCTGCCAGAAATTGTCTGGGGGATAAATACCACGATTTGTAGAACTACTGGGTATTCTCCCTATGAGATTATCTTTGGCAGCAGCCCGAAATTGCTTCAAGAACGATTATTGCCCTACTCTAGTTCTTCCACGCAATATTCCCAACCTAGAAAATATTGGAAGGAACAAGGGGAGCGACGACAGTAAGTTCATGATCATATTGCACAGCAACAGCCTAAGAAAGTTTCTCTAAATAATCCTTATTGCCGGGGAGAATATATGTTGGTGAAGACACCTGATCCCACCCGAGCTGGTAAACTGGAGGAGAAATACGAGGATCCCTTCAGGGTTGTAGAGATAAATGGGCCCTATCAAGTGTTGTACTTGCATCATGGAGATATTGTGTCAGTTACCCATATTCGTCACACCAAACGATATGAAGGTATTCTTCCCCCAGATATGAGCGAGTGGAGTAGCGAGGAAGGGAGCGAAGAGGAGATAGAATCCGGGTTTGATGACCCTGGTACTTCCTCAGCTTGGCCAGACGTTGGAGGTCCTACTCTGAACAGGAACTATTTAGAGGACTTTCCGTTCTGGTGGTCACTTAGTCGTAAAAATCAAGAGAATCTCCCTGAGGTTGGGCCAGAAGGAGAGGTAGGAAGCGAAGAAATTGTAGTCAGTGGGGAAGATTACTATTATGAGCTTACCGAGGATGAAAAGTCTACGGTCCCAGACATCGAGGTTTCAGTTTCCCCGAGAAATTTCAACAAGACTTTAAGTAGTGAGGACGAGTGTTTCCGAGACGAGATAGAAACGAGAGACGTATTTCTTGAAAGCAAACATATAAATGGCTCTCCCACAGCTAAAGTAAATGAATCTAAAGAAAATCCCTTACCTAACGTTCAGGATAAGACTCCAGCTAGAGCTTCTAATTCCATGGGCCCCACCGAGACCTTCACTCGTAGTGGTAGGATTAGCCGCCCATCTATCAGATATCCGGACGAGGCTATAAATAGGACCCCCCGGGGCACGTGCCTGCCAGTTGCAAGGCACCATGCCTCTCCCCTCTGATCCTCAGTACCGACTCCGTCGACTAGTAACAATAGTCGACGGACAAGGGCAAATAATAAATACCACTCAAGCTCTCAAACAGCTTCTCAGTCATCCCGGGGAGGTTCTAGTAGCCAAAACTGTTGTGGGAAATCAGAATCCTGCTCTCCAGCTACACAGATGTCTCTGTAAGCACAGTGGACAGGTAGAGTGGCAGCCAGATGGCAAAAATTTCAGGGGAACGGTGTTTCGGCGATGAGGAGCTCGCCTTAAGTTAGTAGGGGGTGATAAAGTAGAAAAGCCCTCTGCCAATCACCGCGCTCCCTTCTATTTGCTTGCACCGTCAGCTGACTTTGACAGTTCTCGGCCACAACACGCCACACCTTCCCAGCCAACCAATCAGCGGCCTCCATTATCGGAGCACGGAGCTGAACTCTCTACCTCACCTCAAAAGTCGCTCTCTTTCTCTTCCCGAGCAGTTTCCTCTGGTTATACTCGATCCAATACTTCGGTGCCAGCCCTGTACTCCCATAAGCCACTGAAAGATGTTTATAACCAGCTTCCAGTAACTTATTTTGAGGAGAAGAGAGTGGAGGTGGAGGAGGCAAGAATTCAAAGCGAGCGGGCTGCCGCGCGTGCCACTCAGCCAATCACAGCACATTAGAGCAGGAGGCGGGACTATAAAGTCTGGCGCGGAGGGGTTACAGGGGTCACTCACCCCTCGGAACTCACCGGGTTAGCTTCGCAACCCGCTTGCTCTCTCTCGCTCGGGCACAAAGGGAAACCAGGAGCCAACCATTCCAGCTACCCTGCCCTTATCTACAGCAACAGTACAGACCACCCCTGATCTCTCCTCACTTTCACCAACTCGGAGGTTACACCTTCAGTATCCTGCCACCTGTCGTCACATTGCTAGTCTACACACACACAGTTAACCAATTCAAGAGGGACGACAGAAAGTGGACAGTAGTGAGGATTTCCAGAGGAGCTATTGGCCAGCTCTGAGGTGGTAAAACACAGTTCCAGTACTCACACCTGATTCCAGTACCCATAAATATGTTTGTTTAAGGACCCATATTGGGCCCGCATAAGATTAAAAAAGAAAGAGAGAAAATGTTTGACTAACCTGGTGGTTCCAATAAAAATTGATGTGTCCTTCTAGGACGAAACTAAAGGTTTTTTGTTTAGACTAATATGTATTTATAAAATGATGATGTGTATTAATTAGTTATTTTTGTTAGCCAAGGCGTAATGCCAAAAATTGTTATTAGATAGGATCTGATAGGAAAGATTTAAGTATAAAGTAAAGAGGGGAGGAAAAGATACATTCTTCTAGACTGAGGGGCAACCAAAAAGCTCAAGGGGAAACAGTTTTGTTTAGTTGCCCGATAGATCAGCTTTAGCTAGGAAAGGACACTAGTCCCCCTAAAATCATGAACTAATTTGTTAACAAGGAAACTATATAGAAGGACACTAGTCCATACGACTCACAGGTTTCTTATGATTTAGAAAGGAAGTTATATCCATATAAATAGGAAGGGTCATTGGGGCAGTCTTGGAAAAGTGTAAAGGGGTATCACGTATAACAAAGAATTCCTCAGAAATTATGTAAAGGAATATAATCGTGAATCTGTTCCGTGTAGACGTTTTGGAGGCATGGCTTATATTTTGTTTGAACGTTTATTGATTAACACCTTACGAGTGGCCTAGGCGGTAATTTATATGTACCGCCCAGCGGGGTGTTTTTACCCTAAATAGGGTTGTTTATGTGATCATTTTCATGCCTAAATAAGATCCAGAGCATAAAACAAGTATCTATCCCTGAAAGGGCATAAACAGAGCTTTCCAATGACACCCCAACCATCCTTGTACGACCGCTAGTTTTCTTGCAACGATCGCGCAACACGAGTGCAAAAACCATGTAATTAGGTAGTTTCCCTACATAATTCCCTGTGTAGCGAGTGCGTGAAGGTGGGGGAGGGTGGGATTCATGTCAGTAGGTCCGCCGCGGTGGTCTGGAGCAGTCATACGCTTGCTACTCTCCTGCCACCACTTATCTCTCTCTCTCAGCAACATTACGTGGTGAAAATGGCACACGACATAAGTTGTGAACCGCCACTTAGTCCAAATTTCTTTCACACGACATAAGTTGCGCGCCGCCAATAAAGGGTTAAGGTATATTGTAAACATAGCGTGTTTGTAATAGGATTACGTGAGAGTATAATTCGAGGGTGTTATTGAGGTAAAAATTGTAAACCAATGTAAATGGGAGTAACTGGGTGACAGAACCCAATATTATATTTGAGAGGGAACTTGTGATGCCGGTAGGTAAATTTGTGAGACTTTATATAAGTGTTAAAGTACTTGTGTAGTAACGACGTTTGTGTCGGATGAGTTAATAGATTATATGTATTGAAGCCTTAGTCTTGGGAATAGATACAGAAGGACTAGTGGACGTGGTTAATTCTTAATTAAGAATAGAGGAAGAATATAACTTTTTTTTAGATTAGGTAAATAGGGATTGATTCATTAGGCCCTGGTCTCAACAGTAGACACAGCAGGGCTCAAATTAAATTATTTAGGATTAGTAACTAAGAACGTGTTTGTTGGATCGAAGTCGACTTGAGTCAATACCTGAATAGCGGGAATTCAGCTAGGGAGTAACGGGAGATCTAGGGGTCCAAAGTACAACCTATCATGAATCGATGTAATATTCAATCTGTGTCTTGAACTCCTCTCGGCCCGAACAAAGGACCCGTTATTAGAGTAGTTAGGAAGTTTGTTAAATAAAGTATACAAACTTATAAATGAGTGTATCCCCCACAATAGTAGTATCGAATTAGAAACTAAAATAAATACTACAATAATAATAATAATATTAATAATAAGAATAATAAAACAAATTATATTAATACATACACATACATACAAGTTTAACTGCGGGCATTTGGCCTAAATTGACCTTCATTCCCTGTACAATTTCATGCATAAGCAAGAGCCAGAATGTAATACAATGATAAATCGATGAAATTACAGTAATAGAGCTTTCCAATGACGCCTGAATCATCTCTGTACGACGTCTGGTTGTCTTGCAACGATCTTGCATAGGTCGGCCAAAATTGCTAAAAATTAGCAGTTTTGAGCGGTTTTCACAATGTGTAACGCTGCAATGGTCCAAGAGAAGAATGTTTTGCACATCAGTGCACGCCCAGACATGGTGGGCTACGGATGAAGCCCTCCCGCGCTGCCTGCAACAACTTGCCTTGCTCACAGGCTACATAAAAGTCGGATTTTGGTGTCCGTCAGGTAATGGGCACCGCAGCATTTGCGTTGAAGACCGTTTTATCCACAGAGAATGTGGTTACAGTCTTAAATCCTAAATGGTGGCTTTCCAGGTGACCCTGTCAAGGGCTACCTCTGTTGTCAAGCTCTATATTTTGAGATAGGACCAGAGTAGATCCCACGTCTTTCTAAGTCTACCCCTACCCCCACATTCACAGTCCAACATTTCTTCACCCAGCACTGATCATCCATTCTCTCCATGTGTCCAAGCCAACCAAGTTATCATGTGTGCATCACTTCACTGATACTCCTAATGCCCAGATTCCTTCTTAATTTCTCACTCGATACCCCATCACTGAGATAATGATAATAATTAACCTACCCACGGGAGCTTATACCCTTGTCTATTATATTGTATTATAGTAATGTTTAGACGATTTTGCGTAATTTAAGGAGGACCTGTGATAGTAAAAAGGGTAAATTAGGATAGTTCGAAGCCTGTTAATTGCTGGAAGTCCTTCTTAACCCACTGGATACCAGCGACGCATCACATGCGTCGGCAATGTATGTAACGCTAAATACCAGCGCCGTATAGGGTGTGTCACGGTTAATTACTCCGGTCCTATGGCACCTAGAAGGTTCAGATTTGTATGGAAACTGTGTAAGTATCCCACACAAAAATGCAGATGGTTGAAAACCCTCAAAGTCCAGCCGCTTGCACGTGAGCACGCAAAAACCTGTTTTGCATGTTTTTGCCTACCCATTTCCCCTCTTGTAATTCCGACTTTCGGGCGCCCCGTAGGACCCCTTAATGACCTAGGGGATAATTTTGTTTTTGGTTTTTCCTTCATTTCTAATCCATTCCTGGTGTTTTCTTGAAAACAAATGTTTACAACCTGCTGGTCCTGGGGTGTACAATGATTATTAATTAGCTGGTGCTCAGTGGGTTAAACTGAATGAAATCATGTATTAGTAGCCAATATTAAATGAAAAGGACGGAACTGGTACTGAACAGGTTAAGCCGTGTTTCTATTTGTGCCTCACCTACACAGAGAGTAATCCAGCGAACTTTCACATACACCTCCTCCTCCTCCTATTCATTTCACTACACTTTATGAGTACATCACACTTAATTCTAATACATCTAAATTTCCACTAACATACCTTGATTTTGGCTCTCTATCACTCATACAACCTTGGAGGGACACTTGTTACACACACTTGTATATACTTTTATATTTTGTTTTACCCACCTGGTCCCGGAGAGGTCAGGTTACGAGGTGGGGTCAGGCAGGTCAACCAATCATCAGTGATCTCCTGTATCCTGCACTCAGCTCCTCCCACTTGTACCTGAGCAAGAAGAAGAACCATAACAATATCAATTACAACAAAATATTACTACTAATAATAACAATAATAGTAATAATAAGCATAATAATATAATTACTAATACTGTTCGAAGTTATTGACAACTACAACCAAAATTATGTACCGTGTGCAAAATATATATTTGATGAAAAAAGATGTTTAAACTAAGGAAAACATATACAGAATTTATAAAGACAACTACCGGTACTACATCTACATGTACTTTTATTATCTCTGTCTGTCTCTGTCTCTCTCTCTCTCTCTCTCTCTCTCTCTCTCTCTCTCTCTCTCTCATCACATATATCACATACAGTAAGCATAGTTTGAAAGAAAGAATCAACCTTTGTTCTCAATAATATAAAACAAAACAACAAATTATCTTTCCTTCTCTCACCTCTGTTTTGCCAGGGTAGGGATCAAACCCAGAACCTGTGACTTTGATGAGCGCCCCGCCCGCACTCGAACCCTGGCTGGGCATCACACTTTCGACAGCTGTAGGGTTAAAGGAATTAATAATCAAAGTACTTAATTCACTCCCAACACCAAACACCTCCCAATGAAATTGATGAGAGAGAGAGAGAGAAAGAGAGAGAGAGAGAGAGAGAGAGAGAGAGAGAGAGAGAGAGAGAGAGAGAGAGAGAGAGAGAGTAGGGCTATCTTATCTTCCAATTTTTATGTTTAAGTAATTTCAAAACAATATTTATTTAAAAAAAAAAAAAAAAAAAAACACAAACAAAACTATGGATTAAAGGGTGAGTTTCTAGATGCCCTTCTCCCTCATGTTTACCCCAATTATTTTTGTGAATTTAAGACATTCACCACATTAGCTTGGTGAGGTTATATCTTTTCGTGCCATTTAGGTGTCAATTATTTCCTGGCGAGCGATAGTGAGCATGCAATTTAGGTAGAACCGGCCTTTGTCCGAGGAACAAATGTATATCAAAAGGGGGGGGGGGTATTTGTTTAAAGTTTAATGGTGATCTAAGGAGGAAACTAAAATAAATGATTCAATAAATCTTTAAATAAATATATAAATAACTAAACAAATATATACAGTATATACATATATCTCCCCCCAAAGGAGGTATAAAGAGAGTATTTCAAGTGCCCATAATACTATAGCCTTTTAGAGGTAGATTGGTAGTAATAAACCCAACTAATTTACAGCATGGATAGAGAGATAAATAACTATCAATATACCCACTAATTTAAGCAGTACAGTACCGGTGATGTCCTTTTAATCCTATTCCGGCAACTATTGGATGATTTTATTCAGCTTAGGAAGGGCCTCTAGCAAATAAGAGGCTGAATACTATCTTCATTAATACTCTGACCTACCACAGATCCTTCCTAAGCTTAATGAAATCATCTAATAGTTGGAAAAACCATGATAAGAAGGACGTCAATGGTGCTGAATGGGTTAATATACGTTTTGTGTTCTACACCCACAATGTTTAACAGTGTATACACTGTTATGAAATCACTGGCGTTTGTAGGGTGCTGGTCGAGCTGGTCCTTAGAATGTATGTACCCAATAATTTAACCCCTTCAGCACGATAACATGTTATTAAATCTTATCCTTGTTACCATTAGACGATTATTTTAGCTTATTTTCTATTTCTAGAACTCAAAGGGGAAAATAATATATCTGTTATGCCCGATCACGTAACATCAACTCAGTCATGTCACCCCAGAGGTGACCCCAGATCAGTCTACATAAGTCACCCATAAAGCCGTTTAACACTACAAAGGCCGTCTTCTGCTCAATTACAATACCGGCGAGGAAGGCAGAACATATACAGTATACCGGAGCATCCAGTTGTTCGGTATGTCAGTCTCAAGACCAAATCAACCCGACAAGATCACCTCACATCACCTTACTCAACAAGTACCTCCCTTGAGTCACTTTCAGTGGCTACCTGTCTTGCGGCAAGTTCAGTGATTACTGTTTTCTTTATTTCTATGTGTATGAAGGAGACAAACGGCAGAGCTGTCTGTAGCAAGTGTCCCCACTAAAGTTGGAAGAATGATAGATTGCCAAATTCAAGGTGCGTTAAGAGTCAAAAGGTCTGGACACACGGAACTTGAAGAAGTCTAAGCCATAAGAATAAGGGAAGACAGATTGAGGGAGAGAGGAGTTCTGGAGTTTACCTGAGCGAAAGAAAGACTGGGAAAATCGGTTCACTCTGCCTTGAAGAACACTCCCTGATTACCTATCTTGAGTCATGCTGAACATCCAGTGATGAAAGGAAGAAAATACCAGAGAGCTTCCTCTTAGTGTCCCCTTTAGTTCACCTATAAAAGTCAAGCCACTCATCAGTCCTTTACCTGGCACCCCAGAGAAACCTATGGAGTTTTGAATAAGGAGCTAACATAGTGCTTTGTTGTTCCTCTTGGTCGGGATCTTTACTTAACGTAAAAGATAAAACAATGAACACACTGCCTTTTCTTCTTGTCTGATATCTTGATATCTTAGAATTACATTGGCCAATTCTGCCAGTGCCTGTCGATATATATTTATACTTCAGTTACCGTAATATCGTCTCCCCATAGCACCCGCTAGCAAATATGACAAACACTCATCTAACTCAATGACTCCCCGAGACAAACCCTATCCCAAGCAGGTTCTATTCCATCTATTGCAGAGAGTGTATTCTTACTGTAACATTTTGTAATTGCCATTCTTCTTGTATCATTATGTATACTTGTCTAATGATTACTTGTATTATTTATTACCTCATATAAACTGTACATGTGTTTCTGTTCTACAGTAATAACCCAAGTACTTCCAGTAGAGTAGAAACCCCTTTCCTTTATAATACTTCTCTGTGTATAAAGTATTGATAAATACCGCTAAGTACATGGTATTATAATCTTAACAAACCATTTACATAAAATTGGTCCCTCTTAACTGCACAACATCGTGTAGTGTTAGCCAGAATAATAGGTATGAAGGTGTCATCGAACTGTATGGGTAAATATATCTTCATCTATGCCCATAAGAGTTGGTCCTTAAAAGTTACCTGCGCAATGACTTAATATAATAACGTATAACTTGCAAAATAAACAAACCAAAACTGGGACGACACAAGATAAACGCAAATGAACTAATCGAAATCGCTATGTGGAAATAATGCTTAATAAAATACAATTTTGGAATAAAAGAACACAATCCACCACATTGGGTGTACATCACTACATGAGCAAGTTAATCTGGTGTCCAAGCAAATTGATCGCACATATAACAATGCACTATCGTCATGTTCAAGGAATTAGTCAATTTGGGAAGTATGGGATGTTCTGGTAAGTTTTACTAAATTATGTATGATTAAAGAAACTACAATTTATATAATTTTTATAATAAGGTAATTTTCAATTTGACAAGATATCTGCAATAGTACAAAAAAACACACAACACTCACTAACGATAGTGCTATCGGATAGGTTTGTACCTGTAAGCATAGCAAGCCTTACTTACTACCCTACAAATAACCTACATTTATTGTACAAATAAACTAAGGAAATCGCAAAAGCAAGTAATTGATATTATCGACAATGAATAGATACAATATCCCCAACTACTAACAGTGTAATGCTGTTGTCAACTCACTGGCATAGGTGTGATGCTGATAGAGCTTGTCCTTAGAATTTATGCGTTTGCTACGATGATGATGTGTAAACGGCCCGCGTAGCGATACATAACCGTTTGACATCATGGGCCCGACCAGACGTGTGCGCGGCAGACAGTTCAGCTGGGATTTCGTCAGTTCACCATACAGCTTCCCGTTTTCATCAAAGAGGTCACATACTACCCCGCCTAGAAAGACTCTGTGGGGATAGAACAATAGAATAGTTGATTGACAGGCAATTAGACAAATAAATAGACAGCTGGATAGAAATGTTGATCATCGAAAGCTTGGTTCACGCTTAGTTAGTTCGCCATACAGCGTCCCGTCCCATTTTCATAGAACAAATCGCATTCTAACCGACCTAGAAACAGTACACACTGTGGGGATAGATTCATAGGTTAGTTAATTGATAGGTATTCGTTTGCTTGTCACATGAACAAATTATTCAGCTTCATGTCGTGGAGCATTGAATCCATCACAAGTTGTCATAGTATATAGATCGATTTTGCTGTGCACTCTTATAGTAAACTGGACTGTCCACCATTATGAACTATAAGAAGCAAAATACAATCATAACGAAAGAGAACATTGTCAGATATTAAACGTAATTTCAGCTACTTTTTAACTTATATACTGTGGCTCTGATACGGATAATATATCGATCGTCAGAAGCTAGTTTACGGGTCGTTATTTCGCCGTACCGCATCCCATTTTCATGGAAGAGGTCGCATTCTAACCCACATAGAAAGACTTTGTGGGGATAGAATAATAGAATAGATGATAAAAAGGCAGTTAGAAAAATATAAAGGCAGCTGGATAATAATAATCAATCGTCCCGTATCTCCTCCTTCGAGGATTCTCAAGCGCTTCACACTTCATTAATCAACCAGAGACCATTATCCATCCCCCATGCTCATGGGGAGACGGAAACCACCGGTTATATCTCAGAAAAACTTTTCAATCTGAGCGGGGATTGAACGCGAGACCTGCAAGATGTGAAGCAGGCACGCTATCAACTGAGCCAGCCGGATGGATAGATAGACATGCTCATCAGAAGCTGGTTCACAGGCCGTTAGATCGCCATAAAGGTTCCCATGCTCATCGAAGAGGTCACATTCTAACCGACCTAGATAGACTATGAGGGGAGACATAGATAGACTCTGTGGGGAGACATAGATAGACTCTGTGGGGAGACATAGATAGACTCTGTGGGGAGACATAGATAGACTCTGTGGGGAGACATAGATAGACTCTGAGGGGAGACATAGATAGACTCTGTGGGGAGACATAGATAGACTCTGTGGGGAGACATAGATAGACTCTGTGGGGAGACATAGATAGACTCTGTGGGGAGACATAGATAGACTCTGTGGGGAGACATAGATAGACTCTGAGGGGAGACATAGATAGACTCTGTGGGGAGACATAGATAGACTCTGTGGGGAGACATAGATAGACTCTGTGGGGAGACATAGATAGACTCTGTGGGGAGACATAGATAGACTCTGAGGGGAGACATAGATAGACTCTGTGGGGAGACATAGATAGACTCTGTGGGGAGACATAGATAGACTCTGTGGGGAGACATAGATAGACTCTGTGGGGAGACATAGATAGACTCTGAGGGGAGACATAGATAGACTCTGTGGGGAGACATAGATAGACTCTGTGGGGAGACATAGATAGACTCTGTGGGGAGACATAGATAGACTCTGTGGGGAGACATAGATAGACTCTGTGGGGAGACATAGATAGACTCTGAGGGGAGACATAGATAGACTCTGTGGGGAGACATAGATAGACTCTGTGGGGAGACATAGATAGACTCTGTGGGGAGACATAGATAGACTCTGTGGGGAGACATAGATAGACTCTGAGGGGAGACATAGATAGACTCTGTGGGGAGACATAGATAGACTCTGTGGGGAGACATAGATAGACTCTGTGGGGAGACATAGATAGAATAGTATACATAAATATATGGTTAGTCTTATCCAAAGAAAGCCAGATGATATATTTATTACAGAAACTTTATAGGCAATCTGTTTTTAGCTGATGGTAAAGTCAGTCCTTTAGCCGCTGATGTCTCAATACTTAATGGATGAATATGAATCATCTCTATATCTAAGTCATATTAATGCAAAGTTTTCTTAATTATCAATATAATTCACGGTCACGTTGGCCGAGCGCACTAAGTCACCGTACTCTAGTCGTTTGACCCAAGTAACGCGGGACCCCAGCTACCTGCCGGTGAGGTTTGTCAAAAACTTTCCGAGCTGTGGAGGTTAGGTGTGGATGCGCCACCTCTGGGTTCCACCAGGTTCCCTGCCCACATCATATCCCTTCTGGAGGTATGTAGGCGCCCTTGTGGCAGCCAGAGTCAAATCTGTTGACTACTTAGGTTAAGGAATTGTGTATTTGCAGCCTCATTGGCTGCCGGCTCTAAATAAACCGATTATTATTATTATTATTATTATTATTATTATTATTATTCACTACAGGATCTACGTAATAGCTGAGTAATCATTAAGGATACATGGCAATTTACCACCAGCTGGAAATAAACAGAATATATTTGTACTTCGTTACTCTTCAGCATTAGACGATACTCTCTCTCTCTCTTACCTCTTAATCTGAATATTGGAAGTGGACGTGCTTTCCGGATCTTCCACATTGACCAGATCCACCTGATCCGTGTGGAACCAGCCGTCGTAACGCACCAAAGTTCCGACCTTCGCGAAGCTCGGTGTCAAGGTGGAGATCTTCGGATTTAACCTGTTGGTGAACTGTAGGAAGGGACGAATAGATAATTGGATTGATAGGTGGATAGATAGATAGATAGATAGATAGATAGATAGATAGATAGATAGATCGATAGAAACTTAACCCTTTGAAGATTATGACGCATTTTGATAGTTTACTTTAGCTATTTTAACAGTTTATTCTAGCTCTCATTAGACGATTTGTTACAGTTTAGGAAGGATCTACAGATATTTTATACAGTTTAGGAAGGATCTACAGATATTTTATACAGTTTAGGAAGGATCTACAGATATTTTATACAGTTTAGGAAGGATCTACAGATATTTTATACAGTTTAGGAAGGATCTACAGATATTTTATACAGTTTAGGAAGGATCTACAGATATTTTATACAGTTTAGGAAGGATCTACAGATATTTTATACAGTTTAGGAAGGATCTACAGATATTTTATACAGTTTAGGAAGGATCTACAGATATTTTATACAGTTTAGGAAGGATCTACAGATATTTTATACAGTTTAGGAAGGATCTACAGATATTTTATACAGTTTAGGAAGGATCTACAGATATTTTGTACAGTTTAGGAAGGATCTACAGATATTTTATACATTTTTTTTTTTTTTTTTTTTTTTTTTTCTATATTCCAACTACTCCCTCTCGGGCATAGGCTGAGAGCCTGTACATTCCACCGCTCAACACGGTGAAGCCCGTGAGGTCTTGTTCCAGTCTGGGGAGTGAGACATGTGAAGCAACCATCATGGCTCGAAACAGCTCCATCTCTGAAGCGGCCGGTTGCTTCGCTCAAGTGCTTCACCGTCTCACCCTCCAGACTCAGACCCTCAGTTTAGGAAGGATCTACAGATATTTTATACAGTTTAGGAAGGATCTACAGATATTCCCTAAGATCCTTCCTAAACTGCATAACATCGTCTAATGATAGCTAGAATAAACTGTCAAAATGCGTGATAATCTTCTAAGGGTTAAGTCTATAACCGTTGGTATTACGGTATTATGTTGGTGATTATGCTGCTAGTCCTATGACCATACAATACTGGAATCTCTCTCTCTCTCAGTATAACCGTTGGTATTACGGTATTATGTTGGTGATTATGTTGCTAGTCCTATGACCATACAATACTGGAATCTCTCTCTCTCTCTCAGTATAACCGTTGGTATTACGGTATTATGTTGGTGATTATGTTGCTAGTCCTATGACCATACAATACTGGAATCTCTCTCTCTCTCAGTATAACCGTTGGTATTACGGTATTATGTTGGTGATTATGCTGCTAGTCCTATGACCATACAATACTGGAATCTCTCTCTCTCTCAGTATAACCGTTGGTATTACGGTATTATGTTGGTGATTATGTTGCTAGTCCTATGACCATACAATACTGGAATCTCTCTCTCTCTCAGTATAACCGTTGGTATTACGGTATTATGTTGGTGATTATGTTGCTAGTCCTATGACCATACAATACTGGAATCTCTCTCTCTCTCAGTATAACCGTTGGTATTACGGTATTATGTTGGTGATTATGTTGCTAGTCCTATGACCATACAATACTGGAATCTCTCTCTCTCTCAGTATAACCGTTGGTATTACGGTATTATGTTGGTGATTATGTTGCTAGTCCTATGACCATACAATACTGGAATCTCTCTCTCTCTCAGTATAACCGTTGGTATTACGGTATTATGTTGGTGATTATGTTGCTAGTCCTATGACCATACAATACTGGAATCTCTCTCTCTCTCAGTATAACCGTTGGTATTACGGTATTATGTTGGTGATTATGTTGCTAGTCCTATGACCATACAATACTGGAATCTCTCTCTCTCAGTATAACCGTTGGTATTACGGTATTATGTTGGTGATTATGCTGCTAGTCCTATGACCATACAATACTGGAATCTCTCTCTCTCTCAGTATAACCGTTGGTATTACGGTATTATGTTGGTGATTATGTTGCTAGTCCTATGACCATACAATACTGGAATCTCTCTCTCTCTCAGTATAACCGTTGGTATTACGGTATTATGTTGGTGATTATGTTGCTAGTCCTATGACCATACAATACTGGAATCTCTCTCTCTCTCAGTATAACCGTTGGTATTACGGTATTATGTTGGTGATTATGCTGCTAGTCCTATGACCATACAATACTGGAATCTCTCTCTCTCTCAGTATAACCGTTGGTATTACGGTATTATGTTGGTGATTATGTTGCTAGTCCTATGACCATACAATACTGGAATCTCTCTCTCTCTCAGTATAACCGTTGGTATTACGGTATTATGTTGGTGATTATGTTGCTAGTCCTATGACCATACAATACTGGAATCTCTCTCTCTCTCAGTATAACCGTTGGTATTACGGTATTATGTTGGTGATTATGTTGCTAGTCCTATGACCATACAATACTGGAATCTCTCTCTCTATCAGTATAACCGTTGGTATTACGGTATTATGTTGGTGATTATGTTGCTAGTCCTATGACCATACAATACTGGAATCTCTCTCTCTCTCAGTATAACCGTTGGTATTACGGTATTATGTTGGTGATTATGTTGCTAGTCCTATGACCATACAATACTGGAATCTCTCTCTCTCTCAGTATAACCGTTGGTATTACGGTATTATGTTGGTGATTATGTTGCTAGTCCTATGACCATACAATACTGGAATCTCTCTCTCTCTCAGTATAACCGTTGGTATTACGGTATTATGTTGGTGATTATGTTGCTAGTCCTATGACCATACAATACTGGAATCTCTCTCTCTCTCAGTATAACCGTTGGTATTACGGTATTATGTTGGTGATTATGTTGCTAGTCCTATGACCATACAATACTGGAATCTCTCTCTCTCTCAGTATAACCGTTGGTATTACGGTATTATGTTGCTAGTCCTATGACCATACAATACTGGAATCTCTCTCTCTCTCAGTATAACCGTTGGTATTACGGTATTATGTTGGTGATTATGCTGCTAGTCCTATGACCATACAATACTGGAATCTCTCTCTCTCTCAGTATAACCGTTGGTATTACGGTATTATGTTGGTGATTATGTTGCTAGTCCTATGACCATACAATACTGGAATCTCTCTCTCTCTCAGTATAACCGTTGGTATTACGGTATTATGTTGGTGATTATGTTGCTAGTCCTATGACCATACAATACTGGAATCTCTCTCTCTCTCAGTATAACCGTTGGTATTACGGTATTATGTTGGTGATTATGTTGCTAGTCCTATGACCATACAATACTGGAATCTCTCTCTCTATCAGTATAACCGTTGGTATTACGGTATTATGTTGGTGATTATGTTGCTAGTCCTATGACCATACAATACTGGAATCTCTCTCTCTCTCAGTATAACCGTTGGTATTACGGTATTATGTTGGTGATTATGTTGCTAGTCCTATGACCATACAATACTGGAATCTCTCTCTCTCTCAGTATAACCGTTGGTATTACGGTATTATGTTGGTGATTATGTTGCTAGTCCTATGACCATACAATACTGGAATCTCTCTCTCTCTCAGTATAACCGTTGGTATTACGGTATTATGTTGGTGATTATGTTGCTAGTCCTATGACCTTACAATACTGGAATCTCTCTCTCTCTCAGTATAACCGTTGGTATTACGGTATTATGTTGGTGATTATGTTGCTAGTCCTATGACCATACAATACTGGAATCTCTCTCTCTCTCAGTATAACCGTTGGTATTACGGTATTATGTTGGTGATTATGCTGCTAGTCCTATGACCATACAATACTGGAATCTCTCTCTCTCTCAGTATAACCGTTGGTATTACGGTATTATGTTGGTGATTATGTTGCTAGTCCTATGACCATACAATACTGGAATCTCTCTCTCTCTCAGTATAACCGTTGGTATTACGGTATTATGTTGGTGATTATGTTGCTAGTCCTATGACCATACAATACTGGAATCTCTCTCTCTATCTCTCTCTCTCTCGTAACCGTTGGTATTACGGTATTATGTTGGTGATTATGTTGCTAGTCCTATGACCATACAATACTGGAATCTCTCTCTCTCTCAGTATAACCGTTGGTATTACGGTATTATGTTGGTGATTATGCTGCTAGTCCTATGACCATACAATACTGGAATCTCTCTCTCTCTCTCAGTATAACCGTTGGTATTACGGTATTATGTTGGTGATTGATTATGTTGCTAGTCCTATGACCATACAATACTGGAATCTCTCTCTCTCTCTCAGTATAACCGTTGGTATTACGGTATTATGTTGGTGATTATGCTGCTAGTCCTATGACCATACAATACTGGAATCTCTCTCTCTCTCAGTATAACCGTTGGTATTACGGTATTATGTTGGTGATTATGTTGCTAGTCCTATGACCATACAATACTGGAATCTCTCTCTCTCTCAGTATAACCGTTGGTATTACGGTATTATGTTGGTGATTATGTTGCTAGTCCTATGACCATACAATACTGGAATCTCTCTCTCTATCAGTATAACCATTGGTATTACGGTATTATGTTGGTGATTATGTTGCTAGTCCTATGACCATACAATACTGGAATCTCTCTCTCTCTCAGTATAACCGTTGGTATTACGGTATTATGTTGGTGATTATGCTGCTAGTCCTATGACCATACAATACTGGAATCTCTCTCTCTCTCAGTATAACCGTTGGTATTACGGTATTATGTTGGTGATTATGTCGCTAGTCCTATGACCATACAATATTTGAATCTCTCTCTCTCTCAGTATAACCGTTGGTATTACGGTATTATGTTGGTGATTATGTTGCTAGTCCTATGACCATACAATACTGGAATCTCTCTCTCTCTCAGTATAACCGTTGGTATTACGGTATTATGTTGGTGATTATGTTGCTAGTCCTATGACCATACAATACTGGAATCTCTCTCTCTCTCAGTATAACCGTTGGTATTACGGTATTATGTTGGTGATTATGCTGCTAGTCCTATGACCATACAATACTGGAATCTCTCTCTCTCTCAGTATAACCGTTGGTATTACGGTATTATGTTGGTGATTATGTTGCTAGTCCTATGACCATACAATACTGGAATCTCTCGCTCTCTCTCAGTATAACCGTTGGTATTACGGTATTATGTTACTAGTCCTATGACCATACAATACTGGAATCTCTCTCTCTCTCAGTATAACCGTTGGTATTACGGTATTATGTTGGTGATTATGCTGCTAGTCCTATGACCATACAATACTGGAATCTCTCTCTCTCTCAGTATAACCGTTGGTATTACGGTATTATGCTGGTGATTATGTTGCTAGTCCTATGACCATACAATACTGGAATCTCTCTCTCTATCTCTCTCTCTCTCTTAATCTTTGCTATCCTTTCCTTTCACTTTATCTTAGGCTTGCTATCTCTACTAGGATTAAGTCCTGGCCACCTCACAAGGTTCGTAAGATATGTGTGGCCAGTGTATCTATGTGTATCTATGTATATATATGTAAATCTCTGGCTATCTATTTATTTTTATATCTCTCTCTCTCTCTCTCTCTTCCTCTCTCTGTCTATCTCTCTCTGTCAACTCACCTGGACCTCCGGGCCTCCCTTGGCCTTTACTCCGTCAGACACCACAACCAGAGTGTACTTCTCGGACGCGTTCGGGTTGACGTGGGGTCTGTGGATAGGGGAAGGCAAAGTCATGAGTGTTTATTGGGTGCACTCGGAAATATAGGGCATAAGAAGAATATGAAAAAGGTATAGAAAGTCATTATAAGGTATATTGATTGTGGTGATTGACTTTTCTAACTGGTATAGGACTGGTTTATTACCACCAATGTACAGTTGAGTTGCCCACATACGTTCTTTTCCTCGACGTGATGTTATGAATGAAAGTAAAATAGTATGAATGAATGGTTAGTTTGGTTTCTTTTAATTATTAGTTGACTTATCAGACGAGTTAACCACAGCATAAGAAAATGCACTCGTAATTCAATCATGCGCATTTTATTTCCATGTAGGCTATAAGATCACGGAGAGGAACATAGCTTATGTAGGCAGCTGTACCAATTCTCAGTTTCGAGCCACAGGTGGATGTTGCGTCTATGTACGCAACAATCTTGCTTTCTCTCGTGTTCCCCCCTTAGATTCTTCTGAATTCTCAACTCTCTGGCTAAAGCTTTTTTGTCACTCTCAAACTAAATATTTCTGCGCTGTCTCTCTCCCATAATTCTACTGACTATCCAAAATTCTTTGACTATCTAACTTCTAAAGTGGAACACATTCTATCCATCTCTCCTTTCGCAGAAATCTCCATCTTAGGAGATTTCAATGTTCACCACCACCAATGGCTCTCCTCTGCTTCCACTGACCAACCTGGTGAACAAGCCTACATCGTTCTATCTTAAACGACCTAGAGCAGTTAGTCCAGCAACCCCCCCCCCCCCCCCGTATCCCGGATCACTTCGGAGATCGGCCCAACATTCTTGATTTATTTCTAACCTGTAGCCCTTCTGCTTATACTGTAAATCTTTTCTCTCCTTTGGGCTCCTCCGACCATAAACTAATATCTGTCACCTGTCCTATCTCTCCAGTACAGCCACCCGATCCTCTCAACCGGCGGCGCTTGTGGCACTTTGGCGCTGCCGACTGGGAGGCTCTTCGGTAGTACTTCTTTGATTTCCCATGGAGTGACTTTTGCTTCCGTGGCCGGGGACCCTCGGAGAGTGCTGAACGCATTACCGAGGTAATCCTTTCGGGCATGGAAGCATACATTCTTTTCTCTCAATCTAATGCAAACAATCTTGGTTTACTCACGCTTGTTCTACTGCTGTCCTCAACAAGGAGGAAGCATTCAAACGGTACCGATGCCTTAGGACTCAAGAATCTAATTTTTCCTATGTTTCTGCCCGGAATCAAGAGAAATCTGTTCTTCGACTTGCCAAACATTCTTTCATCAATAATAAATGCACTGAACTATCCAACTCTAGCTCTTCCCAAGCTTTCTGGCATCTAGCCAAAAACCTCTCCAACAATTTCTCTTCCTCATCTTTCTCTCCCCATCTCCATTCTGATTGCACAACCATCACTTGTTCCTCTGACAAAGCTGAACTCTTCGCTCAAACTTTTGCTAGAAACTCCACCATGGAGGATTCTGGTGCTATTCCTCCCTCTCCACCCCCTCTCTCCTACTTATGACTAATATCCTAATCTCTTCTAAAGATGTATTTTCTACACTCTCTAGGCTTAATACTAGGAAGGCATTCGGTCCGGACAGTGTTCCTCTTGTTGTACTAAAAAACTGTGCTTCCGTACTGACTCCCTGTCTAAGCAAACTCTTTCCTCTCTGTCTCTCCTCTAACGTCTTCCTTTCTTGCTGGAAGTTTGCTCACATTCAACCTTTTCCAAAAGAGGGTGACAGCTCTCAACCCTCCAACTATCGTCCAATTGCTCTCATCTCTTGTATCTCTAAAGTTTTTGAAACTATCCTTGCTTCCAAACATCTTAAGCATTTCTCTTCTCATAATTTACTCTCAGATCGCCAGTATGGCTTCCTTAATTAACGGTCGCTCTACTGTTGATCTTCTTTCATATCTTCCTAACTCTTGGTCATCCTCCTTTCGGGACTTGGGTGAGACCTTTTCTATTGCACTAGCTATATCGAAGGCCTTTGATTGAGTCTGGCACAAATATCTAATTTCTAAACTACCCTCCTTCGGTTTCTATCCCTCCATCTGTGCCTTTATCTCTAATTTCCTTTCCGGCCGTTCCATATCTGCGGTTTTGGACGGCCATCGCTCACTTCCCCACCCTATCAACTCCGGTATTCCTCAGGGCTCTGTCTCCCATTCTCTTTCTAATTTTCATAAATTATCTTCTCAACTGTACCTCCAGTCCTATCCATTCATATGCAGATGTCTCTACCTTACACTACTCAATTAGTTTTCTTGAACGCCCCGCAGCCAGCAATTCCTCAAAGACAAACGTAATGAAGCCATGCAATACTTATCTTCTGATCTAACTACTATATCCAATTGGGGTAGAGAAAGCCTAGTTACCTTATTAAATGCTTCCAAAACCCAATTTCTTCATCTTTCTACCTGTTCAGAACTCCCAGAGGACTATCCCTTACACTTCAACCATACAAAAATTCAATCCTTAACCCTTGCCTATCGGGGCCCGACTTAAGTCCGTCAAGAGAACCATGGACTAAATGGCGGGGCCCGACTTAAGTCCAATGCGATATTGAGCACATAATCGGCTCTGAGAGAGAGTCCGAGCGGTGGGAGGAGCCCGGGTGGGCTCTAACCGTTCGGCATGGATGTTGTCCCGCCACTGACAGTTTCATCACATCCCACCACATCCCTGGTCCCGCAATACAGGGTAAAAACTGAAGAAATTACTGTATTTTGGGGATTTTCCCTTCGTGTTGCACGATCGTTGCAAGACAACCCGTGGTCGTAGAAGGATGGTTCAGGTGTCATTGGAAAGCTCAATTATCGCCCTTTCACGGATACATAATTGTATTACGCTCTGGCTCTTGTTTATGCATGAAAAAGAGCATGGAATGAAGCTCGTTTACGGAAAATCTGCCCGCTTCGCAGGTAGTAGATGTTACAAACGGCCCCGCTCTTAGAGCGTTAATCTTCTCCCAATATTCTCGGTGTCTCTTTTTCTTCCGCTCTCACTTGGAAGGACCATATAACCAGTCATGCTAAGGCAGCCTCCCAGAAGCTAAGTGTGTTCAACCGCCTCAAGGGGTTCTTTACCCCTGCACAGCTTCTTCCTCTGTACAGGGGCACAGTAAGTCCTTGTATTGAGTATTGTTCACATGTGTGGGGAGGATCCTCTCACACCGCACTCCGAGACAAAGTAGAAAGGAAATCCTTTCGTATTATTAACTCCCGCCCCCTCACTAACTCTCTGCAATCTCTCTCTCTTCGCTGCATTGCTGCAACTCTCTCACTATGCTATCGCTACTATAATAATCAATTTTCCTGAGAGCTTTCCCAGTGTGTACCACCTCCTCTACGTAGGGTACATAGTACCCGTCTTGCAACACAATCCCACCCCTACTCTGTGTAACTCTCCAACCCAAGAGTGAAATGTTATTCTCCGACTTTCTGCTATTCAACTGCTGAGCTCGGGTACTCTCTCTCAGAATCAGTCTTTCCCTCTTCATATGACTGAAATTGCTTCAAACTCTGTGTGTCCAGGTATTTTGGCTCGAACGTCCCTTTATTTTGGCCCTGCCACTCTTTCAACTCTGGGGGAGCCACTCGCAAAAGGCAGTTCTGCCTTTTGCCTCCCTCACTCACATAGAAAACAAAAATAAAATATATAAAGGGTGGATTATTACGGTAAAAACAATGTTGGATGAGATCTGTTTTTTTTTTTGTTTTTTTTTTTTTTTTTTTTTTCTAAGGGAGCAAAGACAAATTACATTGCACAAAAATAGCAAAAGGCATCAACAGTTTTAATAATAACCCCTTACGGACGGGGATGTTTGTAATTTCTACTACCTGCCTGGCGGGCATATTTACCCTAAACGAGCTTCATTCCATGTTCTTTTTCATGCATAAACAAGAGCCAGAGCGTAATACAATTATGTATCCATGAAAGGGCGATAATAGAACTTTCTAATGTCACCTGAATCATCCTTGTACGACCACGGGTTCTCTTGCAACGATGTTACAACACAAGGGTAAAAACCCTAAAATACGGTAATATCTTAAGTTTTTCCTTGTTCTTGCGAGGCCAGGGGTGTGGAGGGTTGTGGTGGGGAGCTCAGTCGCCTCGCTCGGTCCACGCCGAGCGGTCAGAGCCCGCCTATCATCCTCCCAACGCGTGAACTCTCTCTCAGAGCCAATAATGTGCTTAACATCCTGCCCGGATATTGTCGGGCCCCGCAGGGGTGGCCATGGTTCTCTCGCCCGACTAGGGTGCTAATTAAACAACACACAATACTAACCCCCAAGACGTCAGATAAGATCATGTTAAGGCCTTTTCGAACGGCTTATTGGTCTTAGTTAGTCTGGAAGTCTATATTCTACAGATACTTAATGCAATAACTTAAGATAATAAGTCTATTCTCCTTTCAGTACAAGCCCCAACACTCTGGGGAATGATGTAGTTAAAGGGATGTGTATTTGTGAGTGCAAATTTGAGTGTACATGTGAGCTAATGTTTGAGCATCTAATTGTACTTGTGCGTTACCCATTATGATTTAGTTATCCATGTTATTATCGTTTTCTAAAGAGGAATAAATACCCAAAGAAAACTGCCCCTGACTAGTATTATGGCTAACTACTCTAGATCCTCATATCCTGCGCAAAGTTTCCAAACATTGTTTTGTTCCATGATCGAATCCACAGATGATAGAAGAGCTATGTCTGAAGGGAGAGTTGTATATAGCCAAAATGGTAAATCTTAAGAACGTGGTCCAAACTAGGATAAGAAAGGATAGGTTACATTAGTTTAACTCTCCTAACTGATTGAATCTAACCATGCTAACCTAACCTAACCGTGCTAACCTACCCTAACAATTGATATTGGTTCAGGGGTAATTTATCGAGAGGACTTCCCTAGTGGTTAAGGCCCCATTAATTGCTCTTTCCATTCACATATGCATAGCCTACGTGAGTTGCAGTTGGGATGTGTGTACATGCTTAGATTGATATGCAGGATTCGAAGTTGCATAATAAATCGTAGGCAGTGTCCACCATTCTTTAACTGTCTACGTGGTGCGATGCATAAGGTGTTGATTTTCGGTGTGAGCATCCTGGATTCGAATCCACGGACTGCCACATGTGTTTGTAAATTTCATTAATCGATTTTAGGAGTATAGTTGGTTGTTGGAAGGAACATAATAATTGATATTGGTTCAGGGGTAATTTATCGAGAGGACTTCCCTAGTGGTTAAGGCCCCATTAATTGCTCTTTTCCATTCACATATGCATAGCCTACGTGAGTTGCAGTTGGGATGGTGTGTACATGCTTAGATTGATATGCTGGATTCGAAGTTGCATAATAAATCGTAGGCAGTGTCCACCATTGTTTAACTGGCTACGGGTTGCGATGCATAAGGTGTTGATTTTGGTTGGGAGCATCCTGGATTCGAATCGAGGGACTGCCACATGTGTTGTAAATTTCATTAATCGATTTTAGGGTATAGTTGGTTGGTTGTTGGAAGGAACATAATAATTGATATTGGTTCAGGGGAAATTTATCGAGAGGACATTCCTAGTGGTTAAGGCCACATTAATTGCTCTTTCCATTCACATATGCATAGCCTACGTGAGTTGCAGTTGGGATGTGTGTACATGCTTAGATTGATATGCAGGATTCGAAGTTGCATAATAAATCGTAGGCAGTGTCCACCATTCTTTTAACTGTCTACGTGGTGCGATGCATAAGGTGTTGATTTTCGGTGGTGAGCATCCTGGATTCGAATCACGGACTGCCACATGTGTTTGTAAATTCATTAATCGATTTTAGGAGTATAGTTGGTTGTTGGAAGGAACATATAATTGATATTGGTTCAGGGGTAATTTATCGAGAGGACTTCCCTAGTGGTTAAGGCCCCATTAATTGCTCTTTCCATTCACATATGCATAGCCTACGTGAGTTGCAGTTGGGATGTGTGTACATGCTTAGATTGAGATGCAGGATTCGAAGTTGCATAATAAATCGTAGGCAGTGTCCACCATTCTTTAACTGTCTACGTGGTGCGATGCATAAGGTGTTGATTTTCGGTGTGAGCATCCTGGATTCGAATCCACGGACTGCCACATGTGTTTGTAAATTTCATTAATCGATTTTAGGAGTATAGTTGGTTGTTGGAAGGAACATAATAATTGATATTGGTTCAGGGGGTAATTTATCGAGAGTACTTCCCTAGTGGTTAAGGCCCCAAGTAATTGCTCTTTCCATTCACATATGCATAGCCTACGTGAGTTGCAGTTGGGATGTGTGTACATGCTTAGATTGATATGCAGGATTCGAAGTTGCATAATAAATCGTAGGCAGTGTCCACCATTCTTTAACTGTCTACGTGGTGCGATGCATAAGGTGTTGATTTTCGGTGTGTGAGCATCCTGGATTCGAATCCACGGACTGCCACATGTGTTGTAAATTTCATTAATCGATTTTAGGAGTATAGTTGGTTGTTGGAAGGAACATAATAATTGATATTGGTTCAGGGGTAATTTATCGAGAGGACGTCCCTAGTGGTTAAGGCCCCATTAATTGCTCTTTCCATTCACATATGCATAGCCTACGTGAGTTGCAGTTGGGATGTGTGTACATGCTTAGATTGATATGCAGGATTCGAAGTTGCATAATAAATCGTAGGCAGGGTCCACCATTCTTTAACTGTCTACGTGGTGCGATGCATAAGGTGTTGATTTTCGGTGTGAGCATCCTGGATTCGAATCCACGGACTGCCACATGTGTTTGTAAATTTCATTAATCGATTTTTAGGAGTATAGTTGGTTGTTGGAAGGAACATATAATTGATATTGGTTCAGGGGTAATTTATCGAGAGGACTTCCCTAGTGGTTAAGGCCCCATTAATTGCTCTTTCCATTCACATATGCATAGCCTACGTGAGTTGCAGTGGGATGTGTGTACATGCTTTAGATGATATGCAGGATTCGAAGTTGCATAATAAATCGTAGGCAGTGTCCACCATTCTTTAACTGTCTACGTGGTGCGATGCATAAGGTGTTGATTTTCGGTGTGAGCATCCTGGATTCGAATCCACGGACTGCCACATGTGTTTGTAAATTTCATTAATCGATTTTAGGAGTATAGTTGGTTGTTGGAAGGAACATAATAAATGCTAACCTACCATAACCATCCTAACCTAACCATGCTAACATAACCATGCTAACCTAAACTAACCTTCCTAATCTACCTAACTGGCATTTCTGCAAAACAATGTCTCCACCTACTTGGGCTCGGTGAGGTACTTGATCACTTCACAATCAATGCTGTCCATATCGTTGATTAGTCTCACCTTATTCCCCTTGTATATCCATCTATCGGCCTATCCATCTATCGGTATATCCATCTATGTGCTTATTAGGCTATCTCTGTATCTGGCTGTTTGTCAATTTACTTTCCCCCTATCTTTCTACACACCCATATCTACCCCACTATCTATCCATCATCTATCTATATATCTATCATTGTGCACCACCTACCTAGATATCAATACCTATCCATCCATCCATCTATCCATCCAGCCACTCACCCCACTTCACAGACCACCATCTTAGGAGTGGAGAGGTACCGGATCACCTCACAATCAATGCTGTCCGCGGCGTTAACGAGCTTCACTCTATTGCCCTTGTTGTCGTCAAATTGGTTGAACTGGTCCCTGCTGAAGCCTGTAGGGATATAAAGGATCGATATTTTATAGTTCAGTATTTGGCGATTTTAAGACCTTTCACCCCATTTATTTATCAATATTAAGACCTTCCACCCCATTTCTTTGTCAATATTAAGACCTTCCACCCCATTTCTTTGTCAATATTAAGACTTTTCACCCCATTTCCTTGTCAATAGACCTTTTATGCCATTTAGGTGTCATTTTTGTCTTGGCAAGCCTGTCCTTTTTAGAGGAAAACATGTACACATTTATCTTGAAAGGGGGTCTAGTGGGCGTTTTCTTTAAGCTTCGTGGAGACCTAGGGAGAAAACTAAAAAAACAAATAATAAATTTATAAATATATATGCAAACATGTTACGCCCATCCTCCCTTAAATAGAGCTCTGAATTTCCAATACTGGGAAAATGGAGGAGAAAAATTAGAAAAAATAAATATATAAATAAAAACATAAATACACAACTGAACTGAAGGAAGATTATATGAGATAGTTAACCCTTTCAAAATACGAGGACGTTTTCTTCCTTTTATGCTGGTTATCAATCAACTATTTTATTAAGTTTCATAAGGGTATATGAGAGTCAGACAGTCAACAGAGATCATTTTTACCTCTTCGATTCCCAGATAATCGTTCCAAAGTTCCATAAAATCGTCAAATGGTAGTTCGCAAATGTGATAGCATGCGTCTTATAATGGGTGGGTTATGAGGTAATTCCATATTATACAAAGGAAAACAATTAACAACAGATCGGATGAAGGTGATATGTTTAGTATATTCATTAAAATAACACCATGTGAGGAAGAACACTTTATTAACATCATTTCGCATATAGCTTCATCAGGACAATGACATACACACTCCTCTGCAACTCGATAAGGGCTAGGGCAAATGGGCTGTAAATTGCCACACCTACTATTTGACTGACTGTTCACAAATGGTAGATATATTAGTATAATGTTTCTAATAGTAAATTTCGAGCTTCAGAAATTAGAGGTGAAGAATTATCGCCTATTATAATGTATATTACTAATGTATATTACTAATGTATATATATATATATATATATATATATATATATATATATATATAATTATATATACATATATATATATATATATATATATATATTGTTACGTATCTTGATCCTCAAGTGGTTAACTTGATGAATCTAGATAGCACAGAGATATATATTAAGGTATCAGTCAGCTGAAGGCAAAACAAAAGTAAAAACTAATAAAATTATTCCCTGTTGTTGCTTCCTTTCCTTTTGGATCTTAGGACTTCGTATCCTTTATTGACTGATACTCTTTAATTATGAAAAATACTGAAACTAATTAAAGTCATGTTGTATTTATAAAGAATTATTATTTAACCGAAGCTTAGTAGGCTATGGTTATGAACCGAAGAAGTATATCTAAAGAAGGACTATTAATTCTATAAAAAGTCTTGAAAGATAAATATTAAAGTAAGAATATTTCTGTCTCTTACCCTTTTTGAAATGAATAGATAGTTTTCTTCTATGTCCTTTTATTTATATTTAATGTAATTATTCTTGGTTCTTGTCTTACGTTAACAGTATTATATTATTATTATTATCAGGATTAATATCAAAGTCACATAAAAAGTTAGATATATATTTAATAATTAGTTAAATGTATTTCTTAACCACGTAATATTGAGGTTTGATTATGAGTAAATTAAGTTACAGGATCGCTTCATAGATTCGATTCAGGTCTCACTCAAATAATATGAGTAGCAAAAATAATATTTTGAAGCTAAAATAATTTTCTTCAGCTTAGGAAATCACTAGAAGTAATATTAACACAGCCATGTTAATCTAAGGCGATATTACTAATACGAGACAATAGCATCACCGTACTAAGCACCGTTAAGCAATGTAAGCTTAATTCAAAGAAAATGAAAGAACTCGTAAGTATTAATATAAAACAATAGTATTACTTTCATCATAACCCAATTACTTAAAGAGTTGCTTTAGTCCACAAGTTAGTCAACTAAAATAGTTAAGTACATAATAATAGCGTTAACGTTAAATCCCAATCAAATGGTTACGTACATAATAGTAGCGTTAACGTTAATTCGCAATCAAATAGTTAAGCACATAATAGTAGCGTTAACGTTAATTCCCAATCAAATAGTTAAGCACATAATAGTAGCGTTCACGTTAATTCCCAATCACATATCTCACTAACCAACATAACGTAAGTGTTTACACCGAACACACTTAACACACATATATAATCTGACTGACAGTCACAATCCCATTATAATACTTCACCCCGTCTTCCTCCAGCTGCAAGTTCACCTTCCCCAACTCCAAATGAGACTGATTTGAATGCCCACAACTCGGGTCTTATATACCAAACAATGATGGTGTAGGAACGAATCAGGAGGCGGGGGGTGGTGCCTGCTCCAATCACAGCTCCTCGAGTTGCATAGCAGGTGCCTGGTCCAATCACAGCTCCTGGCGTCGAACATACGTCATAACGTCGGGTCATCGAGGTAGTTTGTAGGGTCCCCTATGACGCACGCAGGTGTGAAGGCTTGTTTGCTGGTATGCGGCGAGCTGGTTTCCCCACTCGCTAGTTTGCTCGCTAGTCTGCTTCACCGTTTGGGTAGTGTGACTCCTTCAACTCTAACTCTTAAATTAACATACAGGGCTCTGTATGTCAGACCTCCCCCCTAGAAAAGAGTTTAAGGAGTATAGTACATAATATTAAACATAATACATAAATAGATTCACCACCACATTGGCAACAGCAAGAGTATAATGAGGATATAATAAGGATATCACCCAAAGTAGGCAACGTCACCAGGTACCACATCAGAACATAGCCGGAACGTAGCTGGAGCGTTATTCGAACTGCAAGGCTTCTCACAGCTGAAGGCTTAAAAGCGCACTACTAAAACATGATATTTACCTCGCTACAAGGGAGAGCTAATTGCCAAAATCCTCGCATTAAATTAAACTTACTGCTGTATGAGGCCAACCTGGTAAATGCAATCTTTGATCCGTGGCAGTGGGTAGGTATCGTTCTTTGTGACAGCATTAACTTGCCCATAGTCCCTACAAAACCTATGGCTCCCGTCTGGCTTTGGCACAAGTATGACCGGACTACTCCACTGGCTTAAGGCCCTAGTGATCAGTTTGTTAGATAACATAAAGTCAAGCTCGACCTGCAGTATACTCCTGCGTTGTGGCGAGACACGGTAGGGGGATAGTTTAATGGGAGTTGCATCCCCTACGTCGATGTCGTGCACGGCCAAAGAAGTGAGCCCTGGAGTATCACGGAACACACTGGGAGACTGAGATAAAACAGAGATTAGTTGGTTCGCTTGATCAGAGGGAAGATGACATAGTTTAGATGGTAATTCCCTCCAAGCCACTGAATTATACTGAAAGTTGGATAGGCTACATGACAAGTCAAAGTCTGCATAGATACCTTCAGGCTCTGGAACAGTCTGTTGCGGGTCAGTAAGAGAACTGACTTCGTCCGCACCAGGCTGTCCACAGGTCCTGACATTCACTGCCACAGTGGGAGAATCTGGAGGAGAGGAATCGGGGGACCTATGGTAGGGTTTCAACATATATATATGGAATACTTGCGTGGGCTTTCTCCTGTCTGGGGTAGTTACTAGATAATCGGTAATGCTCACCCTCCGAATGATCTTATATGGGCCCCTGAACTTGGCAGATAAAGGTTGGCCAAAAAGGGGGAGCAGGACCAAAACCTCATCACCGGGCTGAAACTCCCTCTCACGGGCTTTCCTGTCATACCATTTCTTCATGGAGCTTTTAGCCACTGTCAAGTTTTGAGCGGCAAACTCACATGAGGATCTCAGCCGGGTTTTGAAATCTGAAACATACTTGAGGAGGTTTTGGTTCCCCTCCTGGCCAACTAGGCTATCCTGCAATAGTTGCAAAGGACCTCTTACCTGGTGACCGAAAACTAGCTCATTAGGGGAAAAACCCAGGGATTCAGTTGGAACCTCACGAGTAGCAAATAAAAGAAAAGGTACCCCCTTATCCCACTCAACTCCGGTCTCCGTACAGTACTTACGTAACATTCCCTTTAATGTCTGATGATATCGTTCGAGAACCCCTTGACTCTCTGGGTGGTAGGTGCTAGACTTAACATGCTCGATACCCAACTCCTTCAGGGACTGCTGAAAAATGTTAGAGGTAAAATTAGTTCCTTGATCACTTTGCACCTCATGGGGGAAACCCATTCTGGTGAAGAATTTGAGCAGTTCCTTGATGACAGTTGGAGCAGAGGTAGTGCTTAAGGGTATAGCCTCTGGGTAGCGAGTTGCCATGTCCATGATAGTTAATAAATAAATGTTACCTTGGGAAGTCTTAGGCAATGGGCCTACAATGTCCACTACCACCCGAGTAAAAGGATTCTCGAAAACGGGCAAGGGCACCAGAGGATGTACAGGCACCTTCTGATTGAGTTTTCCTGTCATCTGGCAAGTGTGACACACTCTACAAAACTCCACTACATCTGCACGCATTTCTGGCCAGTAAAAGTGGGCTCTGATTCTGTCTAGAGTTTTTCTCACACCTAGGTGTCCTGCCAATGGTATACAATGTGCCATTTCCATGATATCTCTACGACAAGGTTTGGGGACTACTACTTGATGGACGTCCCAAGCCCCGTCATCGATTGGTCTGTGTGGCGGTCTCCATCTTCGCCACAATACTCCTCCTTTGAGGTAGAAACATTCACCACCCTCCTTCTCACATTCCTCTTCACTCACGGACCTGGCAGCTAACTCCTTGCATTCACTATCATCTCTCTGTAGCTCTACCAGGCCACTAGGACAATTTGGAGGGGTTTCATGGTCATCGTTAGGGTCAAGATGAGCCATAAAGGTGTCAGATAAATCCACCTCAGTCACATCATCAGGCACAGTTGGAGCGTCATTCACACTCTCATCATCCCTTTCATCAACTCTTACATTCGGTACATTTCTGTCTGAGGGAACTGCTACTTGAGACATTGAACGTGTGACAGCACACACAGGGAAAACTGTTGGCATCTCCTTTTCGAGCTCACCGGTTAGTGGCTCGTTAACAGGGGAAAGTGACAAAATAGGGTCTGGTCGGACCTTCTCACCTGCTACATCATTCCCCAAAAGGAGTGTTACCCCTGGCACAGGGATATCTTGGGACCTACACAAAGCTATGGTGGCCTCACCCTGTAGTAACTCACATTCAATTTCGCCTTTTACCAAGTATGCATAAAACTGGCCTCCAGCACCTCTCATTACAACTGGTTCGCCAGGTGGGCACTCAGTGTAAGGATTCACCATGAGGGTCCTAGTAGAACCTGTGTCTCTCAGAATTTTTACCTCATGCATACAACCATTTAATCTCACGTTGCCAGATGAAATAAAGGGACGGTAACTGTCCTGCACTGATGGTGAAATTATTATTGGCTTAACCCTAGTGGGTTGCACCACACATGCTACTACACCCCTGTCTAGATGATTTACGTTAGCTGCTAGGTACTCCTTCTGTCGGGAGTCCTGTATTAAAGGAACTTTTGGTGCTAGGTACTCCTTCTGTCGGGAGTCCTGCATTACAGGCACATATGGAGTTTGAGATACGGCGGCAACTGTCTGCCCCGATCTCTCGGTTCTCTCCTTGGCCCAGCACTGATAAGCTAGGTGGCCTCTCTTGCCACAAAAAGTACATACTTTAGGGGATACGGGAACGTTCCCTCTTTGAGCATTACTATTAGTTTGGGGCCCACCTCTGTTACCATTGCCCTGAGTCGTATTTTTAGTCGGGGGAACAATTCTATTTTGGCTAGCTGGGGAAGACGTTATAGGCTTGTGACTGGGTCTGTCAGATTTGTGATTGGGATACTTAAAATTAGAACTAGAATTATCGTAGGGCTTCTTTCCACGAAATTTGTTGTTGAGCACGTATGTGTCAGCCATGTCAGCGGCGTCAGCAAGACAATCTACCTTTTTCCCCTTTAAATGATAGGATACAGAAGAATCAATTTTCCATAGGAAATTTTCTAACAGGACCAACTCCTTCAGATCGTTGTAGCTTGTGACTTTCTTACTCTTGACCCAATGATTGAAAGTTTTAGTCATGGTCCTGGCAAATACCTTATGGGTTTCTTCTACTTTCTTCTGTTTTTTACGGAAAGATTGCCTGTAAGCCTCAGGCTGCAATTGATAGGTTTTTAGGATAGCTTCTTTGAGATTGTCATAATCCTGCCTAACTTCTGCTACTTCTGACAAATACGTGGCTCGAGCCTGCCCTGTCAAAACAGTTTGTAACATAAAAGGCCATTGATCTCTTGTCCACTTAATACCTCCAGCAACTTCCTCAAACAAAACAAAGAAATCCTGCACACTATCCTCAGTGAAAGGTGGAATGACACTAGTCATAGTCAATCCCAGAGGGGGAGCAATTACGGGAGCATTTGTATTGACATTTAGTTGAGCCGTACGATATTGATATTCACATTGTTCGGTCATTGCACTGGCATTTAGTCTGGCTTGTTCGGTAGTTGCTTTTATTCTGGCTTCTTCTATTTTTAGTCTGGCTTGTTCGGCATTTGCTTCGGCATTTATTTTCATTCTGGCTAGTTCTAGTTCGAATATTTGATCACCGGTCAAACCAGGTGGCAATTGTACATCAAGTTTGCTAGGTTTACTCGGGATCCCACCAACTGCTCCGTCACCCTCCTTGCCTTCTACAGGGAACAGGTGGGTTTTTATGGTCTGAGCCACCTCTACTTTGGACATGTTTGAGACAGTTAATTGGAGATATGAGGCAAGCACTTTCAGTTCAGATTTTGACAGACAGTCAATATCAGGGGATGTGGGTTCTGATTCTATGAAAACTCTAGCATCTTCGTCATTAATTTGTTGAGGCATGATTAATATTTGTTTTTTAAGTAGTGAAACGGTAATGAAACTGAGTGAAACTGTATGAAACGAATCCTGGCAAGGTCGCCACTCTTCTGTTGCGTATCTTGATCCTCAAGTGGTTAACTTGAGGAATCTAGATAGCAGAGAGATATATATTAAGGTATCAGTCAGCTGAAGGCAAAACAAAAGTAAAATCTAATAAAATTATTCCCTGTTGTTGCTTCATTTCCTTTTGGATCTTAGGACTTAGTATCCTTTATTGACTGATACTCTTTAATTATGAAAAATACTGAAACTAATTAAAGTCATGTTGTATTTATAAAGAATTATTATTTAACCGAAGCTTAGTAGGCTATGGTTATGAACCGAAGAAGTATATCTAAAGAAGGACTATTAATTCTATAAAAAGTCTTGAAAGATAAATATTAAAGTAAGAATATTTCTGTCTCTTACCCTTTTTGAAATGAATAGATAGTTTTCTTCTATGTCCTTTTATTTATATTTTATGTAATTATTCTTGGTTCTTGTCTTACGTTAACAGTATTATATTATTATTATCAGGATTAATATCAAAGTCACATAAAAAGTTAGATATATATTTAATAACTAGTTAAATGTATTTCTTAACCACGTAACATTGAGGTTTGATTATGAGTAAATTAAGTTACAGGATCGCTTCATAGATTCGATTCAGGTCTCACTCAAATAATATGAAAATCAAAAATAATATTTTGAAGCTAAAATAATTTTCTTCAGCTTAGGAAATCACTAGAAGTAATATTAACACAGCCATGTTAGTCTAAGGCGATATTACTAATACGAGACAATA
The DNA here is from genome assembly GCA_032716605.1 of Paralithodes platypus. Lineage (NCBI taxonomy): Eukaryota > Metazoa > Arthropoda > Malacostraca > Decapoda > Lithodidae > Paralithodes > Paralithodes platypus. The sequence goes on along the minus strand of CM064537.1, from coordinate 4,972,643 downwards.
GCATCACCGTACTAAGCACCGTTAAGCAATGTAAGCTTAATTCAAAGAAAATGAAAGAACTCGTAAGTATTAATATAAAACAATAGTATTACTTTCATCATAACCCAATTACTTAAAGAGTTGCTTTAGTCCACAAGTTAGTCAACTAAAATAGTTAAGTACATAATAATAGCGTTAACGTTAAATCCCAATCAAATGGTTACGTACATAATAGTAGCGTTAACGTTAATTCGCAATCAAATAGTTAAGCACATAATAGTAGCGTTAACGTTAATTCCCAATCAAATAGTTAAGCACATAATAGTAGCGTTCACGTTAATTCCCAATCACATATCTCACTAACCAACATAACGTAAGTGTTTACACCGAACACACTTAACACACACATATATAATCTGACTGACAGTCACAATCCCATTATAATACTTCACCCCGTCTTCCTCCAGCTGCAAGTTCACCTTCCCCAACTCCAAATGAGACTGATTTGAATGCCTACAACTCGGGTCTTATATACCAAACAATGATGGTGTAGGAACGAATCAGGAGGCGGGGGGTGGTGCCTGCTCCAATCACAGCTCCTCGAGTTGCATAGCAGGTGCCTGGTCCAATCACAGCTCCTGGCGTCGAACATACGTCATAACGTCGGGTCATCGAGGTAGTTTGCAGGGTCCCCTATGACGCACGCAGGTGTGAAGGCTTGTTTGCTGGTATGCGGCGAGCTGGTTTCCCCACTCGCTAGTTTGCTCGCTAGTCTGCTTCACCGTTTGGGTAGTGTGACTCCTTCAACTCTAACTCTTAAATTAACATGCAGGGCTCCGTATGTCAGAATATATATCATACCATAATTTTCGGCCATTAGAGATCACTCACATGCTCACGACCACCCAATGAGTGATTCAGAATTCAAAATTAGACATGGAGTTGCGTTTAGCGGAAGTTCTCCACACTAAAGTTGTGCAACCCAGTATAGGTACTCACGAGTCTGCATGCGATCTGCTATGTTTCTAAACTGGTGAGTCTTTCCCTTTGGTTTTATAGTTATTTACTATGTTTCCCCTTATGATTTGCTTTGCTCTCTTTTCCACATTTACATTACGCTACGTTTTATATATTATTAGGTATTTGTTCCTTTATATATTTTCTGACTTTGATATGTACTCAACTCAATTCTTGTAAGAATTTAACATTTCTCGGATTTTTTTAGTTAGTCTATCTCCAATAGATATTTCATTTCTTTTCGTCTCTCTCATACATGTATGTATTATTTATGGACCTCGTGCATTCCGCGTGTTATTATTTGTCTTAAAACATTTTCTTAGATTTAATAAACCTCGTAATATTACCTATCGAGTAAAATGTTTTTTACGTAATTTGTATTATATAATTTCATTATCTTAACATACGTTATTTATTTCTCTTTGTTTGTAGACCTGAAGATGAGAATAGATTTCTCGAAACGTCGTCAAAATGAGTTTTTCTACATTCCTCCCTACATTGGTTCTACTATTCATTATAAGGCTGCGTTTTCCAAGCAACCAGAGTATCGCAGATGTAATACGAAACCGCTATGGACAACCAACGCTTCACCTCTACAGAACTACGGAACACCTAGACTACAAAGTGAAAAAACAGCAATGTGATCTAAACTTTTCAGAATCTTGCTATCAAAACAATATCATTCCTAAATGTCTTCAATTTGCACTACATAACTGGCCGTTCCAGCACTCACGGTTATATCGAAACTGTCAACGCAGATTCCTTTCCAAATAAATCCAAAGTAAAAATCACAGTTTCAAACTGATATCCAACAGACTCCAACGTACTGTACCTTTTCGGAACTGAAGCAAGGTGTTTCTTTTATTGGTTTTAATCACCTGTCTTGCAAGATTGTATTCTTAATCAACAAGTCAATTTTCCGTGTCAAGTATGTTTATATGTCCAAATTACGAAAGTTGGGAGCTCCCTTAGTGAAGGAGTAGCCCTAATAAAGTAATTTTTAATTATTCATCACGCATACTAGCTCAAACTGAAACAAAATTGTACTAGGTAAACGGTTAAATTTGCTTTGAATCAACAAACTTGATTTTGTGAAACATTTTCTTACATTTGATAAATTCTTTAAGAAAATTAAAGACCATGTGTTTTATGACCCTGATAATAAAGGATTTGCCTATTTTTGTAACACGTTGAAGTACATTGCATTCTCCACGTTTTATCAGATTCCAGAAATGTTAGTAATTACAAGGCCTGATAAAGGTTACGGAGTAGTAATTTTAGATAAGAAGGATTACTTAGAAAAAATGAATTCCATTCATAATGACCATAGTAAATTTAAAGTTTTAGCATCTGATCCTTTTCCCACATTCTGAAACTAGAAGATAGACTCAATAGATTTTTGAGACAATTAAAATCTTCTGGTACTATCAAAGATTCTTTATATTCACAACTTTTTGTATCTGGATCAAAACCTGGAGTGATTTACGGCCTTCCGAAAATGCGTAAACAAGCATGTCCTACCCGACCCATTCTCTCAGCTATAGATACCTTTAATTATAATTTATCTAAATGTCTAGTTCTTATTCTTTCCCCTATCACCAGTAATGAGCATAGTGTTAAATATTCATTTTCTTTCGCCAAAAAAATCTGCAGTCCTACTTTTCCCAACTGTACCATGGCCTCCTTTGATGTAAAGTCATTGTTTACTAATATCCCCTTAGCTGAAACTGTTAACATTTGAACAGATACTCTCTTTAAGGATAGCAATTTTATTCATGGACTTAATAAGATGGATTTCCAACACTTGCTCTCCCTGGATGTTAATGACTGTCTCTTTATGTTTGATAACAAGTTTTTTACTCAAGTTGATGGTTTGGCGATGGGGAAATTGTTTAGGGCCCACTCTAGCAAATGCATTGTTATCCTTCCATGAACAGAAATGGTTCAATAAATGTCCCACTGCTTTCTAGCCCCTATTTTATAGAAGGTATGTGGATGATACCTTACTAGTTTTCTCTTCCCCTGATCTTGTACAATTATTTTTAGATTATCTTAATCTCCAGCATGCTAACATTGAGTTTACCAGCAAAATCGAACAAAATAGGTAGAGCCCCTTTTTAGATATTTTAGTTAAGAAAGATGATAGTTTTACGACTTCAGTGTACAGAAAGCCTACCTATACTGAATTGACTACTAAGTTTTCGTCTGCCATCCCCATTCAATTTAAACGTAATTCAATATCTACCCTTGGAACACGAGCTTATCACATTTGTTCACATTATTTCTCTCTACATCTTGATTATAATAAATTAACCCCTCTTTGGCGGCGCCCGGCATTAGTCGGATTAGAGAACCAAGGACTAAGTGGCGGGGCCCGGCTATAGTCGCATGCCATGTTGAGCACGTAATCGGCTCTGAGAGAGAGTCCGACCAGTGGGAGGAGCGCGAATAGGCTCTGACCGTTCGGCATGGACGTTGTCCCGCCACTGTCACTGTCTTCACATCCCTGGTACCGCAATACAGAGTAAAAACTGAAGAAATTGCTGTATTTTAGGGATTTTTCCTTCGTGTTGCACGATCGTTGCAAGAGAACCCGTGGTCATAGAAGGATGGTTCTGGTGTCATTGGAAAGCTCAATTATCGCCCTTTCAGGGATACATAATTGTATTACGCTCTGGCTCTTGTTTATGCATGAAAAAGAGCACGGAAATAAGTTCGTTTAGGGTAAAACCACCCGCTTGGCAGGTAGTAGAAGTTACCGACATAGCCGCTCGTTGAGTGTTAAGAATACCCTTTTGTTAAATGAATTCCCTACAAAATTTATAGACACGTATATTGGTAAGCAACTGAACAAATTGATTAACCGTTCACAGAAAATAGCCACTGTAAAAAAGGTGACAGTCATCATCCCACTCCCTTTCTTAGGAAATAAATGCTTCAACGTCCGAAACCAACTCTCCCGACTCATAAAAAAATTTTACCCCCAAATTTCACCTATGTTATTGTTTTCAAATAATAATAAATTGAGGAATTGGTTTGGGTTCAAAGATAAGATCCCACAAAATGTGCAATCGTCAGTTGTATACTAATATATGTGTAAGAGATGTAAGTCTCGGTATGTCGGCAAAACAACTCAGCAACTCCGGTCTTGTATCAGTGAACACATTGGTTGGTCCTTCAGAACAGGACAAATGCTTCAAAAACAATCATTTTCGGCCATTAGAGATCACTCACATGCTCACGACCACCCAATGAGTGATTCAGAATTCAAAATTACAGACATGGAGTTGCATTTAGCGGAAGTTCTCCACACTAAAGTTGAGCAACCCAGTATAGGTACTCACGAGTCTGCATGCGATCTGCTGTTTCTAAACTGGTGAGTCTTTCCCCTAGGTTTTATAGTTATTTCCTAAGTTTCCCCTTATGATTTGCTTTGCTCTCTTTTCCACATTTACGTTACGCTACGTTTTATATATTGTTAGGTATTTGTTCCTTTATATATTTTCTCACTTCGAGATGTTCTCAACTCAATTCTTGTTGGAATTTAAAAAACTTCGGAATGTTTTAGTTAGTCATCTCCAACAGATTTTTAATTTCTTTTCGTCTCTCTCATACATGTATGTATTATTTATCGACCTCGTGCATTTCGCGTGTTATTATTTTTCTTAATTTTTTTTTTTAGATTTAATAAACCTCGTAATATTACCTATCGAGTAAAAAAAAAAATTACGTACTCGGTACTTTGTATTATATAATTTCATTAGCTTAACGTAAGTTTTCTTTTGTCTGTTTTAGATCTGAAGATCAGAATAGATTTCTCGAAACGTCATCAAAATTAGTGTTTCTACATTCCTCCCTACATTGGTTCTATTATTCATTATATATATATATATATATATACCGGTATAATATATATATATATATATATATATATATATATATATATGTATATATATGTATATACAGTATATACTGTATATACAATATATATATATCGGAAATGGGAACTTTCCTGGGGAATCTCAACTTCAGGAGGAAAAGAATGACAAGGGATGTAACAACCAACACCTTTATTACCATCATTATCAAACGTTTCGACATATTGTGTATGCCATCATCGGTGACCTAAAAGTAAATCAAAACGAAAACATTAATTTATTGAGGGCTATACTGTCGGGTGTGTGATGTCCCTGTGGTTGTTTGCTGTATATATGGATGGAGTCATGAAAGAAATACTATCAAGAGCAGTGGATGTTGGAGTATCACTGAAAAGGGAGGGAATTGAGTGGAAGCTACCTATACTGCTGTTTGCGGATGATACAGTTCTGATGAGTGATAATGAATGGGAGTTGCAGGGTCCGGTAAATGAGTTTGGAACAGTGTGCGAAAAACGGAATTTGAAGGTAAATGCGGGGAAGAGCAAGGTTATGGTCTTCGAAAGGGGTGAAGTCACAGAGTGTGAGGTGAAGCTGAACGGTTAGGCTATGGAGATCGTCAAGTCTTTTAAGTATCTGGGCAGTGTGTTGAGTAAAGATGGGACTATGGATGAAGAAGTGCGAGAGAGGGTACAACAGGGGAAGAGGGTTGTAGGAACGCTAAAAGCAGTAACAAGAAATAGGGTGGTCAGTATGGAAGTGAAGAAGTCCTTGCATGACAGTGTGGTAATCCCGACACTGACTTACGGAAGCGAATCACTGGGAGTCACCAAGAATCACTGGGAGTCACTGGGAGTGGTCCGACTCACGGCGAGAACTTTAAACACGGTGAACATTTTGACAGACAGGGCTAATCGCCCGCAACTGGTTTGGAGTCACTGGGAGTCTAACAGGAGTCACTAGGATATCGCTAGAGTCACTAGGAGTCATCAATTTTCACTGCGAATAGGCCCAGGAATCCCAATTTGCAGCTACTCCTTGTGATTCTACCTCGCATTCCTGACTGTGTGAAGTACCCTTTAAGGGGAAAGCAGACGTCGAAATATATAGTTTAGGTTGAATTTTCTTAATGTGAAGTAATTCTAAAAATCTCAAGTTTACAGAAGAGCAACTATCAATGATTTTAAAGTTGTCATTGCTTAACGGAATTCTACATACCTTAGTCACGTGCAATGGTCCCTCACAGCAGAGTGAGGAGGGTTTGTGAGTGGTTGACCCATCCTGTAAGACTGACCTAAATGCTCATCAACTCGAGTCTTAACCCGGGAACTGCGGGAAGACTCTTAAGAGTTCCCCCGGCGGACTGCGGGAAGACTCTTAAGAGTAAGGGGAAAAAACAATCCATTTAAAACACCCAAAAACAAAAAAAAACAAAAAAATGTTTGCCGCTGGGCCATGCCAAATATCACTCCTCCACCTCCCCTCCTTCCCCACTTTCCTCCCCTCCTTCAGTTATCACCTATTTTCCCTGTTATTCCCTTATTCTGTGGTCTATTTTCGTGCTAACATTAGCGAATTGGTAGCAGGGCGTTGTCATCACTGTTACCAAGCGTGGGAAAGAGCGAGAGAGAGACTATTGCGTAACAGTGTCTCTCCAGACAAGGGGAGGAGAGGAGGGGAGGAAGGTTGCCTCAGCCATACATTATGTAACTCCCGGCCTGTATCGCCGATTTTGACCATCCAAACGCTGTTTCCACTTGGTTTATTGATGTAACAGGTTAATACCTTTATAATCAACCTATAATAGGCGCATATGGATAAGTATTAATGCTATTTATGGTAAAATAATGATGTTAGTGATGGGAATAGCTCAAATACGTCAGCACAGGAGTGTGGTGTCTCGTACCCCCCATGTGCACTTCTTAGGTTAAGTGAGCGAACAGTGCTGCCCACATATCCCGCTTGGCAACTGGGACAATTAAAACTATAAACAATTGATGAGCGTTGGTTGTCTGGCAGTCTGGCAGGCGGTCTTTAAAATGAAAAAATGAACCAATTGTGAACTTAATTACAGGTATAAATCTAAAGATCTTGTTTTGGTAAAATTTAAGTAAGTTAATCTCCAGACATTATTTTTTTTTTGGTCCAGTCCCCTAAATAAGGAATGCGAAGATAAATGACCTCCTTACTGGCTGTGAGAATAGACATTTTAGGTTAGAATTTATTGTTTAGGAATCTGCCTAGTAGTGTATCAAATAATGATCCAGTATATACTGTATATATATATATATATATATACAATAATTATATATATATATATATATATATATATATATATATATATATATATATATATATATATATATTGTGACGTTAACCACTCCGTTAGAACCGCTTGGCTTGTCCTACAGTGACTCGCTAGGATCGCCAGGGCAGTGGATGGGGCTACAGTTTATGTATTAGAGTGTGCTTTATTTCATATGAAAGCTTGTGTCATGGGCAGTCCAGAAAGGCTCTTTGTTTTCACCCATGTCAAGGCTTTATATATTTAATTGTAATGTATATGTTTTATCATTAACTAGTAATGATGGGATCTGGGAGAGAGAGAGAGAGTAGAACAGAGTGAGAGGGGGCGCGCAGTGTTTTTGCCCCGCTCGATGACGTCACGGCTGGCTGCCTCGTGGGGGTTGGTTGAGAGAGGTCCTTACCATGCTGCTAGCTCCCTTGCTAGTGGCTAGAGGACTTGTAACCGCTTTTTTCCCACGCGGCTCGAGCTAGTGCGAGTATATATACAGTTCTCGCCACTCTCTCCCTCAGATCTGGTTTCTAGAACGCATCCCTCTTTTTCCCTTGGATATCTGTGACCCTTGCTGCACCTGAGAACATTTTCCTCTGCCTATCTCTCTCATTTTCCATATCTTTCACCACCTTTTATTAACATTAAATCCCCTCTGGTTAACTCTGCAAAATCAGCTTCATGCTGGCCAGTTGTATTGTGCGTTAAGGTCTGATATAACCTATGTATGTTTAGTTGTTAAGATAAGTTTATCACGAAGCATTGGATGGCTTTCATATTGCCGCTTCCTATAATTATTAGTGTTCTGCTGGATTAGATAATGCTAGACTAGGGGTCTGATATTATAATGTATTGTTTCCTATGAGTGCTGGCTTTAGGAAAAAGCAGCATGACATACCTGAGAACTGGAGTTGATTGAGTAAATTCTAGTCTGTGTGCCATTGAGAGTAGAGCATGCACGAATGAGGGCTTTTTGCCTATACCATCTGCACTGTTCTAAGCTCGTTGTTTGTCTTTGAGGTACGCCAGGAGAACGCTTAATACTTCGGTATTAAGGTTTCTCAAGAGAGCTACCCTTCCCTATAACGTAATATTTGACGCACAGACTTGAGATTTGCACTAGGCTATGCGGCATGCCATGCGCACCAGTATCTCGTATCATTACCTCTAGCTAGACTTTATCAGTCACCGTAGACATTAAGTATATTAACCTAATTACTCTTTTTATGCATACCCATTTATGATTACACAAGCATTTCGCAGCCTAGTTTGATGTATGGAGACACAAACGACTTAGGCTCTTTTTGTTGATAGGAATACTGCATTGTCGTGGCGATTATTATTGTTGTAGTGTTTAGGATATTCTTGGCTCCGACGGCATTATATATTCTACCGTTTTGTGTGCATAGCCTGCACGAGCATTGTTCCGCTGCCTGCCTTTTTGGGTTCCATTTCCGATACGAGCATCTTTATAGCATCTAACATTTAAAGAAGATTCCTTGTCAGTGTTGAAGGACTTTAGTGCACTTTCTTTCATGCAGGAGTGCCTGACATTTATTGATTAAAGTAACGTAAGCTGTAACTTCTCTTACCACCTTACTTTGCATACCATAACCAAGCACCTTCGGTTATAGGTAGTAATAGGCTGTTTTCACATAACATTAAGCCTAGAGTAGACGCACATTTATTGAGAGTTTGATAGCCTATTATTGCATATAGAACTCTGTAGAGTATTTGTGTTCTTTGTTCACTGGGAATATACATCAGAGATTGGAGCTAGCGCTTTCCGTTGTAACATTTATGCCATTACTAGTCCAATGAATAAGAGCCCTGATATATTTTAACCCCAGTCGTAACAAATGGCGACCTTACCTAGGATTTGGTGAACCTACATTTATTAGCAGGGAACATTTGTTGTTTTGGAGAATATTTTGTGGGGATCAGCAAGAATATTTTTTTTTGCAACATAGTATAGCCCTTGAGTATTTCCGAGAATTTGTGTGTGTATATTGAGGTATAAGAGTTTGGGGTGCTTCTTTTCTGAATATTGAGGTGGGAAATTTTTGTGAGCATCATGTCTTATACCGGATCAGAGGAGAATGGAGACACAGTACGTAATGTCGAAACTGAGGAACAGCAGTATGATGATATGGTTAATCGGGTGAACTGTGAGGAGGATGCTAGGATATTTTTGCAATGGCCTGTTACTGCCGAGCGGTTGGAGGGTATGGATCGGTACGGTCTTCAATGCCTGGCCACAGCTATCGGTCACGCGGTTACTAGCAGCATGACCAGGGATAACTTGATAACATGTGACGGCAGGGTGACTGGTGAGCGAGATGGGTTGAGTGCTCAGAGCCCTTCGGCCATGCTTCCCCTACACTCGACTCCCAGCCATCCCAGTAGTTTGCCGACCCCGGGTACGCTTCCGCAGTTGGGTGGTGACTGGCAGGGTGGGTTGCCCCTGGGGCGACTACCGGTAATTTCAAACATTGTAGCACCTTCACCTCCTCAAGGGTTAACTCCAGAATTATTGTATCAGCTCGAATTAGCTAAGATTCAGCAGCAAATAGAATTAGCTAAGATCGAAGAGAGAAAGGCTATCAGGGCATCTGAGCTTCAGCAGCAAATAGAAGTAGCCAAGATAGAAGAGAGAGCCAAGCTAGCAAAAATCCAAGCTGATTTAGAGTCGACTAGGTACAGTGCCGACATGGACGTAATAATAATAATAATAATATTAGAGTAGAGGCAACGGGACAGCGACTTGGGGCTGGTAACCGTGTTCATGAGCAGTCTCTCTCGCACTTATTGAAACTGGTTCCGGTGTTTGATGAGAGTGGTGTAACAGAATTTTTCACACGGTTTGAGAAGAAGTGTCAGGAACACCAGTGGCCAGAGAATAAATGGGCAGCACTTGTATCCTCTAGATTAATAGGCAAGGGTCTTAAAGCCTACGATGCGTTACCTTTGGAGTTATATATTGTGTATGAGGATCTCAAGGAGGCTGTCCTGAGGGCTTACGAACTGCAACCAGAAACGTACCGTTTGAGGTTCCGGGGTGTAACTAAGGGAAGATATAGCACCTTTTTGGAACACGCCCGGGACTTGTCCGATGCTATGGGGAACTGGCTCCGATCTGATAAGGTCACAACATTTGATGAAATTAGGCAGTTAACCCTCTCCGACATATGACGCAATTTGAGCCTATTAGGGATACTTTAAAGCCTTTGTTACCATCAGGGGTATTTATAAACCTTTAGTTTAGTTACTTCAACCTCTGCAGTTGTCTTTGAGTTAGCTGTGGGCAGAAAACTAATTTTGGAGAGGTAATTATAAGAGTGAGGGAACTCTATTTCTTATTGCTAATCTGGCAACCTCTTCGTCATATGTGCGTGAAAGGGTTAATGATGTTGGAGCAGTTCTTTAACACCTTACGAGCGGCCTATGCGGTTTATTATATGTACCGCACAGCGGGGTGTTTTTAGCCAAAATAGGGCTGTTTACGTGATCATTTTCATGCCTAAATAAGACCCAGAACGTAAAACAAGTACCTATCCCTGAAAGGGCATAAACAGAGCTTTCGAATGACACCATAACGATCCTTGTATGATGGATAGTTTTCTTGCAATAACCGTGCAACGCGAGTGCAAAAAGCAGGTAATTCGGTAGTTTCGGTACATAATTGAGTATGTAGCGAGTGAGAGAGGGAGGAGGGAGCTGAGATTTGTGTCAGTAGGTTCGCCGCGGTGGTCTGGAGCAGTCATACGCTCGCTAGTCTCCTGCCACCACTTGTCTCTCTCTCTCAGCCACATTACGTGCTGAAATTGCCACTCGACCTATGTCGAGCGCCGCCACATAGTCCAGCTTTTTTTAACTCGACTTATGTTGCTCGCCGCTAATTAAGGGTTAAGAGCACGGGCGGTGATCTAACTTTGAACTTAAAGGAGAAAAACCCAAGAACTCTAGTCGAAGCAGCAGAAATGGCTGATCGACGGCTGTCGTTGATTCGGGGTTGCGGGTCCTCAAAGAAGTACGATGTAAGTGCTAAGGACCGTTATCCTCCCCCTCCCCGTAACAATGACACATTTAACACCTTACGAGCGGCCTATGCGGTTTATTTATGTGTACTGCCCAGCGGGGTGTTTTTAGCCAAAATAGGGCTGTTTACGTGATCATTTTCATGCCTAAATAAGACCCAGAACGTAAAACAAGTATCTATCCCTGAAAGGGCATAAACAGAGCTTTCGAATGACACCATAACGATCCTTGTATGATGGATAGTTTTCTTGCAATAACCGTGCAACGCGAGTGCAAAAAGCAGGTAATTCGGTACTTTCGGTACATAATTGAGTATGTAGCGAGTGAGAGAGGGAGGAGGGAGCTGAGATTTGTGTCAGTAGGTTCGCCGCGGTGGTCTGGAGCAGTCATACGCTCGCTAGTCTCCTGCCACCACTTGTCTCTCTCTCTCAGCCACATTACGTGCTGAAATTGCCACTCGAGTTATGTCGAGCGCCGCCACATAGTCCAGCTTTATTTAACTCGACTTAAGTGGTGAGCCGCCTTTTAAGGGTTAAACAGAAGAGCCATGAAACTAAAACTGAATCCAAACCTTACACCACACCGTATGTGAAAAGTCAGGGGCCTTGTACATCACATTATAAGCCGAAACCGAAATTTATGTGTTTTAGTTGCCACCAGGAGGGTCATAAGGCAAATGAGTGCCCTAGTCGACCTCCTCCGGCAGCCGTGTCTTTTGCTCACGGCATTGGAGTGCTCAAGAGGACATCGGAGTTTGTTAGAGGCATTTCTTCCGAGGTAAATACACTGCCAGTGCAGAAGGATCCGGAAGGCTTATTTCCTGTCCGTGATGCCTTTAGTGACCACAGGGGACTCGGTTGTGTGGAGTGGGGGGGTAGAAGACATGAAGTGAGAATTTTGCGTGACACTGGGGCATCGCAAACACTGTTGAGAAATTTCACTGGTAAACCTGTCAATACGGCGCGGGTGGTTGTGGTTCAGGGAGTTAATGTGACAAGGTCATACCCACTTGTAAGAATGAAGATGGAAGTTGATGGTGTGACTCGGGACCTGGATGTAGGAATTGTGGAGAAGTTACCTGTTGGGGCGTCGACCTCCTTCTCGGCAACGACTTTGCGGGACCTACTTCTGAGGCTCCACCCTTGGTCGTTGCCGAGAAGCCGGCCGACGTGAGTAGGGAGGAGCAGGAGTGGATTGAGAAGTGTCCGGGGCAGCCTATGGCGTGTGTTGTCACCGGAGATCCTGCATCCAGGGAGTCACATTCTGGTCAACAATCTTTAGATCAGCGGAGGAAGGGTACCGAGAAGGGGTTTGAAGTTGATGCGGTTGAGAGTTTAGTATCAACGGCCCTTCTCGGGGACTCAGTATTAGGACCAAATATCGAGTCTGAAGCAGACCCAGTAACTGTTGTGGAAAAGGCAGAGGATGGGCTTAAAAAGACGAAAGAGTTGAAGGAGGACAGTGATGCACAGTCGGGAGAAGTGGCAACAAGGTACCCTGATGCGTACCCTATGAGAAATGGGTCGACGAAGACGGTGGTCCGAAGCTTGCTAGTGTATTTTTCCCGGTATGGTTACCCGCAGGGGATTCAGTCAGTCCAGGGACCCAACTTCACTTCTAGCCTCTTTGTTCAAGCAATGCCGCAGCATGGGATTGTTGGGGGTTGTGTCATCTGCGTATCATCCGGAGAGCCAGGGTGTGTTAGAGAGATGGCACTCAGCCTTGAAATCTGTGCTTCGTTGGTGTTGCTTTGAGAGTGGGAGGGATTGGGATCTTGGCCTGCCATGTGTTTTGTTTGCTGTGTGGGAGGTACGTGGGGAGAGTTTGGGATTCAGCCCTAATGAGCTCGTCTTTGGACACCGTGTCAGAGGGCCTCTCCATATGGTTGAAGAAGTATGGGAGGGCGCAGAAAAACCTTGTTCTATGCTCAAGTGTGTCCTCAACAGTCGAGAACGGATGTTGCGCAGTCTGGAGTTGGCTGGCCGTAATTTGACTAGCTCTCAGGCCCTCAGGAAGGACAGGTACGACCTCAAGGTTGAACTCAGGGAGTTTCACGTGGGTCAGGAGGTGTTGATTCTACTGCCCCTTGTAGGTCATCCCATATCCGCGAAGTACGCTGGTCCTTATAGGGTGGTGGAGGAGCTATCGGACCTGGTTTACTTGGTAGCCACTCCAGACAGACGGAAGCACAATCAGTTATGTCATGTTAATCCCATGAAGGAGTATGGGAGGCACCCACCTGAGCCTCTCACTGTGCCTGTGATGTCGTTTAGCAGTCAAGGTGGAGAAGGAGAACGGGACAGTCAAGCTCAGGTGGAGGATAACTGGAAGGATAAGAAGTTCAAATGGGTGCCTGAGTGTGAGAAGGTGTTTAGAGAAGTAAAACACCTGTTGTGCACTCACCCGATCCTCAGGGCCCCTGACTTTAGCCTACCTTTCCAACTAGCAACGGAGGCTAGTGGTGTGGGGGCTGGTGCCGTCCTTGTGGAAAAGGACGATGATGGGCTGGAGCATCCTGTTAGTTTCTGCTCGGAGAAGTACAATTCGGCCCAGGGGAGCGGCTCTGTTGTCGAGGAGGAGCTGCTAGCGGTTGTGCTTGCGCTGGGGCATTTCGAGGTCTATGTTCCAGCCTATGGTCTGGTCGTTGTAGTTTATCCAGATCATCACCCTCTCAAGTTCTTGGACCAGTTTCACAATCGGAATATGAGGCTGACCAGGTGGTCACTAAGGTTATTGGTATATAACCTGGACATACGCCATATTGCCGGTTGTGACAACGTGGTTGCAGATGGTCGTTCAAGGGTATATGATCCTGGGTAGATTGACACACGGGTAGCCTCCTGCTTTAGTTTGAATAGTATTTTGCGCTGGGTGCTTGTTGGCTCGCGGTTGTAGCCCAGCGAATTGGGTCGTAAAGCAGGAGTTGAGCGTTTGGTATAAAAGAAAAAACTAGGCTTGCCCCTATAGTGCAGCCGAAATAAACAAATTATAAACATAAAAATCAAATAAAAACTCTTTCTTTGATAGTTGAATTTGTTCAGTATGTTATAGCAGTAATTCTGAGTTGCACTCCTCTCAGAATGCTGGGCTAGAGAAGCTTGCTCTTGAGGAGCATAACTACATATAATTTAACCTATTGTGTTGGGGAGGGTTATAATTTTGAAAAATGTTTTGTTGAAGAACTGTGCCAGATATTTTACTGCCGCTGGGTGATGGGAAGTGGAGATATAGCATGGGTTCTAACCATCAGATTTTTTGTGAGCCTTGGGGCCTCTGAGAAAAATCTTGGGGGGGGGGGGGTGACGTTAACCACTCCGTTAGAACCACATGGCTTGTCCTACAGTGACTCGCTAGGATCGCCAGGGCAGTGGATGGGGCTACAGTTTATGTATTAGAGTGTGCTTTATTTCATATGAAAGCTCGTGTCATGGGCAGTCCAGAAAGGCTCTTTGTTTTCACCCAAGTCAAGGCTTTATATATTTAACCCTTAATTAGCGGCGAGCAACATAAGTCGAGTTAAATAAAGCTGGACTATGTGGCGGCGCTCGACATAGGTCGAGTGGCAATTTCAGCACGTAATGTGGCTGAGAGAGAGAGACAAGTGGTGGCAGGAGACTAGCGAGCGTATGACTGCTCCAGACCACCGCGGCGAACCTACTGACACAAATCTCAGCTCCCTCCTCCCTCTCTCACTCGCTACATACTCAATTATGTACTGAAAGTACCGAATTACCTGCTTTTTGCACTCGCGTTGCACGGTTATTGCAAGAAAACTATCCATCATACAAGGATCGTTATGGTGTCATTCGAAAGCTCTGTTTATGCCCTTTCAGGGATAGGTACTTGTTTTACGTTCTGGGTCTTATTTAGGCATGAAAATGATCACGTAAACAGCCCTATTTTGGCTAAAAACACCCCGCTGTGCGGTACACATAAATAATCCGCATAGGCCGCTCGTAAGGTGTTAATTGTAATGTATATGTTTTATCATTAACTAGTAATGATGGGATCTGGGAGAGAGAGAGAGAGTAGAACAGAGTGAGAGGGGGCGCGCAGTGTTTTTGCCCCGCTCGATGACGTCACGGCTGGCTGCCTCGTGGGGGTTGGTTGAAAGAGGTCTTTACCATGCTGCTAGCTCCCTTGCTAGTGGCTAGAGGACTTGTAACTGCTTTTTTCCCACGCGGCTCGAGCTAGTGCGAGTATATATACAGTTCCTCGCCACTCTCTCCCTCAGATCTGGTTTCTAGAACGCATCCCTCTTTTTCCCTTGGATATCTGTTCCCCTCTCCGCACCTGAGAACCTTTTCCTCTGCCTATCTCTCTCATTTTCCATATCTTTCACCACCTTTTATTAACATTATATCCCCTCTGGTTAACTCTGCAAAATCAGCTTCTTATGCTGGCCAGTTGTATTGTGCGTTAAGGTCTGATATAACCTATGTATGTTTAGTTGTTAAGATAAGTTGATCACGAAGCATTGGTTGGCTTTCATATTGCCGCTTCCTATAATTATTAGTGTTCTGCTGGATTAGATAATGTTAGACTAGGGGTCTGATATTATAAGGTATTGTTTCCTATGAGTGCTGGCTTTAGTTAAAAGCTGCACGACATACCTGAGAACTGGAGTTGATTGAGTAAATTCTAGTCTGTGTGCCATTGAGAGTAGAGCATGCACGAATGAGGGCTTTTTGCCTATACCATTCTGCACTGTTCTAAGCTCGTTGTTTGTCTTTGAGGTACGCCAGGAGAACGCTTAATACTTCGGTATTAAGGTTTTTCAAGAGAGCTACCCTTCCCTATAACGTAATATTTGACGCACAGACTTGAGATTTGCACTAGGCTATGCGGCATGCCATGCGCACCAGTATCTCGTAGCATTGACTCTAGCTAGACTTTATCAGTCACCGTAGACATTAAGTATATTAACCTAATTACTCTTTTTATGCATACCCATTTATGATTACACAAGCATTTCGCAGTCTAGTTTGATGTATGGAGACACAAACGACTTAGGCTCTTTTTGTTGATAGGAATACTGCATTGTCGTGGCGATTATTATTGTTGTAGTGTTTAGGATATTCTTGGCTCCGACGGCATTATATATTCTGCCGATTTGTGTGCATAGCCTGCACGAGCATTGTTCCGCTGCCTGCCTTTTTGGGTTCCATTTCCGATACGAGCATCTTTATAGCATCTAACATTTAAAGAAGATTCCTTTTTAGTGTTGAAGGACTTTAGTGCACTTTCTTTCATGCAGGAGTGCCTGATATTTATTGATTAAAGTAACGTAAGCTGTAACTTCTCTTACCACCTTACTTTGCATACCATAACCAAGCACCTTCGGTTATAGGTAGTAATAGGCTGTTTTCACATAACATTAAGCCTAGAGTAGACGCACATTTATTGAGAGTTTGATAGCCTATTATTGCATATAGAACTCTGTAGAGTATTTGAGTTCTTTGTTCACTGGGAATATACATCAGAGGTTGGAGCTAGCGCTTTCCTTCCGTTGTAACATTTATGCCATTACTAGTCCAATGAATAAGAGCCCTGATATATTTGAACCCCAGTCGTAACAATATATATATATATATATATATATATAAAGGGCGAGAGAGAGAGGGAGAGAGTCTACTCACCTGTGCCCTTTATAGTGAGAATACTGCCACCTATCTTGCTGAGCCAGTAGGGATATCGTCTTTTTATTCGGGGGACTCCATCTGCTACCCCTGAAAACATAAATACATTAATTACAACATTAACACACATAAAACAATACTCCAATAATAATAACAATAATAATAATAATAAAGTAGACGTGCCGTTTTGCCCAAAATCAAAACGGCACACCCAACTCTGCGATGTGTCACCATCATCACTACTAGGCACTATCACCATTACTATCATCAACACTACTACTATCATAGTCATCACTACTACTCTTACCATCATCACTACTACTCTCATCATCACTGCTAGTTATCATCAGTACAACTTTCACCATCATCACTACTTATCACCATCAACACTACTACTGTCACCATCGTCACTACCATCATCACTAATGTCATCATTATCACTACAACTATCATCATTACTTGTCACCATCATCACTACTATTATGACCATCATCACTACTACTAGTACTGTCACCATCATTACTACTGTCATCATCATCACTACCATCATCATCACTACAACTACAACCATCATTACTACTATTATCACCATTATCACTACAATTACCTTCATCACCAATATTATCACCATTATCACTTCAATTACCATCATCTATTACTACCCACTATTACTACCATTGCTTCTAATGTCAACTAAACTAACTTAACCTAAGAAATGCGAGGCCAGATGTTTTCTCCCCCAGAATGAAGGCGTTGTGTGTGAGCCCCTACGGGGCACATACACACAGAACGCCATCATATCAGGGGGCGGGGGGGGGGCGGGAACCATATTTTGGATCTAAACTCATAACTATTGCACAAATTCAAAAACACTTTTTTGACTGATGTTCGCATTCACCCAACAAATGTTTGTGTAAAATTTGGTGAAAATCAGTCCAACGGTCTAGGAGGCACACACACATACAGCTGGGAAAAGGTACAGGGTGGGGGGTGGGGGTCCTCAAAGGGGGGGGGGGGGATGGCTATTGGTGGGTGGAGGGGGGGCCAAACAAAATGTTGGACCTAAGATCATAACTATTGCACAAATTAAAAAAAAAAATTTTAATTGCCGTCGAATCCCCGCACCGAAGGTTCGTGTGAAGTTCGGTGAAAATCCGTCAAACGGTCTAGGAGGAGTTCTCGGACGGACAGACAGACAGAGACAGACAGACAGAGAGACAGACATTTCGGCCGGCATGTACCACTATACGGGGGGGGGGCGATACCTCTCTGCTTACGCAGAGTTGATAATAATAATAAAGTAGACGTGCCGTTTCGCCCAAAATCAAAACGGCATACCCAACTCTTCGAAGGGTTACCATCATCACTAATATTACCACCATTATTACGACTACTACAATTGTCACCATCATCACTACTACTACCATCATCAGTAATATTACCACCATGGCAAAACCATGTTTTGGACCTAAAATCATAACTATTGCACAAATTTAAAACATCTGTTTTTAATTACCGTCGCATTCACGCACCGAATGTTAGTGTGAAGTTTGGTGAAAATCTGTCGAACGGTCTAGGAAGAGTTATCGGACAGACAGACAGACATTTCATCCGGCATGTACCACTATACAAAGGGCGATACCACTCTGCTTACGCAGAGTTGATAAAGTAGACGTGCCGTTTCGCCCAAAATCAAAATGGCATACCCAACTCTGCGATGGGTTACCATCATCACTAATATTACCATCATCACTACTGCTATCATCATCACTAAAACTATCATCATCACCAGTACTATCATCGTCACCAGTAGTATCATCACGAACACTATTACAATCATCACTAATACAGTCACCATTATTATCACTACTACTAGTAATTATCACCATCATATCTACTACTGTCGTCATCATCATTACTACTGTTATCATCATCACAACAACTACAACCATCATCACTACTATTATCATCATCATCACTACTATTACCATCATCCCCACTATTACTACCATAATTTTTAATGTCAACTAAACTAACATAACCTAACTTAACCTGGCAAATGGGGGGCGAGTTGTTTTCGGCCCCAGAATGATGGTGTTGTGTGTGTGTGTGCCCCGTAGGAGCTCACACACACAACGCCAGCATTGCTGAGGGGGGGTGGGGGGGAACCATTTGTTTACCTAAAATCAAAACTATTGCACAAATTCAAAAAACTATTTGTTTTTATTACCGTCGCATTCCCGCACCGAAGGTGAAAATCCGTCGAACGGTCTAGGAGGAGTTATCGGACAGACCGACAAAGAGACATTTCGGCCGACATGTACCACTATACGGGGGGCGATACCACTCTGCTTACGCAGAGTTGATAATAATAAAATTAAAACATAATATAAATAATAATAAAGTAGATGTGCCATTTTGCCCAAAATCAAAATGGCACACCAAACTCTGCGATGGCTTACCATTATCACTACTAATACCATCATCAATCACAATCATCAATACTACTGCCATCATCACTACAACTGCCACAATCGTCACAACTACTGTCATCATCACCATTACTATGATAATCACTACTACAATTGCAATCATCACTACTACTGTCACCATTGTCACTACAATCTTAATCACTACTATCATCATTGATACTACAACTATCAACCATCATTACTACGATCACCACCACCATCTTACAATCACCATTACTACTGTCACCATCATCAGTACTGCTGCCATCATCACCATTACTATGATCTTCATCATCACAACTATTGTCATCACTACAACTTTCACCATCACCACTACTACTCACCATCATCACTAATACTCACACCATCGTCACTATCATCATCACTACTGTCATTATTATCACTACAACTATCGTCATTACTTGTCACCATCATCGCTACTATTATGACCATCATTACTACTACTAGTACTGTCACCATCATATCTACTACTGTCATCATCATTAATACAACTACAACCATCATCACTACTATTATCACCATCATCACTACTATCACCATCATCACTAATATCACCATCAATCCCACTATTACTACCATCACTTCTAATGCCAACTAAACTAACTAATGTTTTTGCCCCCAGAACGAATGGCGAATGGTGTTCTTAGCCCCTTCGGGGCTCACACACTAAGAACGCCATCATTGCTGGGTGGGTGGGTGGGGGGACCCATATTTTGGACCTAAAACCATATTTTGGACCTAAAATCACAACTATTGCATACATTCAAAAAATCTTTGTTGACTTACCGTCGCATTTACGCACCGAATGTTCGTAAGAAGTTTGTGTGAAAATCCGTCGAACGGCCTAGGAGGAGTTTTCGGAAAGACAGACATACGTCTCACTATTATCATCACATCTGAGACATGTGTATGATGTGTGGCTTTCTGTGATGCGTGTGTCCCTACGGGGCACACACACACAGGCAATAGGTACAGAGTGGGCGATGGGGGTCCTGAAGGGCGGGGGGTAACCATTTTTAGGACCTAAGATCATAACTATAGCATCAATTCAATTATTATTTTTTTTTAATTACTGTCGAATTCACGCACCGAAGGTTCGTGTGAAGTTTGGGGAAAACCCGTCAAGCAGTCTAGGAGGAGTTCTCGGACAGATAGACAGACAGACAGACAGACAGACAGACATTTCGGTTAGCATGTAGCACTATACGGGGGGCGATATCACTCTGTTTACGCAGAGTTGATAAAGTAGACGTGCCGTTTCGCCCAAAATCAAAACGGCATACCCAACTCTGTGATCGGTCACCATCATCACTACTAGTCACTATCATCATTAATATCATCAGCACTACTACTATTATAATCATCACTACTGCTCTCACCATCATCCCTACTACTCTCATAATCACTACTACTCTCATCATTAGGCTACTACAACTTTCACCATCATAACTACTACTTACCAACATCACTAATACTGTCACCATCATCTTACAATCATCATTACTATTGTCACCATTATGAATACTATTATGACCATCATCACTGTTACTAGTACTGTCACCATATCTACTACTGTTATCATCATCACTACCATCATCATCACTACTGTCATCATTATCACTAAATCTACAACCATTATCACTGCTATTATCACCATCATCACTACTATCAGCATTATCCCCATTACTACCATCTCTTCTAATGTCAACTAAACTAACTTAACCTAACAAATGCGGTCACCATCATCACTACTAGTCACTATCATCGTCAATATCATCAGCACTACTACTATTATAATCATCACTACTACTCTCACCATCATCTCTACTACTCTCATCATCACTACTACTCGCATAATTACTACAACTTTCACCATCATCACTACTACTTACCAACATCACTAATACTGTCACCATCATCTTACAATCATCATTACTAATGTCACCATCATCACTACTACTAGTAGTCACCATCATATCTACTACTGTTATCATCACTACCATCATCATCACTACTGTCATCATTATCACTAAATCTGCAACCATTATCACTGCTATTATCACCACCATCACTACTATCAGCATTATCCCCACTATTACTACCATTACTTCTAATGTTAACTAAACTAACTTAACCAAACAAATGCGTCGCAAGTTTTGCTCACCCCCTCAATGATGGCATTCCCCTACGGGGCACTCTCACACAGAACGCCAGCATCATTGCTTAGGAACAGGTACAGGGTGGGGGGGTGGGTGTCCTGAGGGGGAAGGGGGGGGGGGGGGGGCAAAACCATATTTTTGACCTAAAATCATAACTATTGCACATATTAAGAAAATATATATATTACCGTCGCATTCACGCACCGAATGTTCGAGTGAAGTTTGGTGAAAATCCGTCGAACGGTCTAGGAGGAGTTATCGGACGGACAGACAGACAGACGGACAGACAGACAGACTGACACAGACAGACAGACATTTTGGTTAGCATGTACCACTATATGGGGGGCGATACCACTCTGCTTACTCAGAGTTGATAAGAAATAGAGTTCTCTCACTCTTATAATAAAGTAGACGTGCCATTTCGGCCAAAATCAAAACTGCATACCCAACTCTGCAAAGGGTCACTATCATCACTACTAGTCACTATCACCATTACTATAATCAACATTACTACACTTATAGTCATCACTACTCTTACCATCATCACTACTACTCTCATCATCATTACTACTGTCATCATCACTACAACTTTCACCATCATCACTACTACTCACCATCATCACTACTACTGTCACCATCGCACTACCATCATACTAATGTCATCATTATCACTACAACTATCATCATTACTTGTCACCATCATCACTACTATCATGACCATCATCTCTACTACCAGTACTGTCACCATCATATATCTATTGCTCTCATCATCATCACTGCTGTCATCATCACTACTATTATCACCATTATCACTACAATTACCATCATCACCAATATTATCACCATTATCACTACAATTACCATCATCCCCACTATTACTACCATAACTTCTAATGTCACTAAACTAACTTAACCTAACAAATGCGGGGCGAGATGTTTCCGCCCCCAGAACGAAGGCGTTCTGTGTGTGAGGCCCTACGGGGCACACACACACAGAACGCCATCATAGCAGAGGGGGGTTTTCTAGGGGGGCCCCCCCGGGTGGGGGGTTTTCTAGGGGGGCCCCCCCGGGTGGGGGGGGGGGGGTCAAACCATAGTTTGGATCTAAAATCTTAACTATTGCAAAAATTCAAAAAATCTTGTTTGACTGACGTTCGCATTCATCCAACAAATGTTTGTGTGAAATTTGGTAAAAATCCGTCCAACGGTCTAGGAGTTTTGGGACAGACGGACGACGACGACGACTACGACAGACATTTTTTTCCAGTGGTACCCACTATACGGGGGGGCGATACCAAACTCTGCTTACTCAGTGTTGTGTGTGTGTGCCCCTACGGGGCATACACACACACAGGGAATAGGTACAGGGTGGAGTGTGGTGGTCCTGAAAGGGGGGGGTGCTGGTTGAGGGGTGGGGGGGGGGGGCAAAACCATTTTTAGGACCTAAGATCATAACTATTGCAAAAATTAAAAAAACACAAATTTTAATTACCGTCGAATTCACGCACCGAAGGTTCGTGTGAAGTTTGGTGAAAATCCGTCAAACGGTCTAGGAGGAGTTCACGGACGGACAGACAGACGGACGGACAGACAGACGGACAGACAGACAGACATTTCGGTTAGCATGTACCACTATACGGGGGGGGGGATACCACTCTGCTTACGCAGTGTTGATAAACAACACTGCCGTCCATTATTTAAGATTTGGCACTATTATTGCAGTTGTATATTGTATGTAGTCAAAAGAAATGTTGAATGTAGATGTGGTTATTTGCAATTCTAAATAATATAATTCACAGTATTATTATGATGTACTGTATAGTTGCAATATCACCCTGGATTCATAACAACACTAACTCAAGAAACTAACTCAAGAAATATTCCAAAGAAAATGGAAAGAATGTTATACGAATTGCAAAGTGTACACCCATCAATAAAGTAGACGTGCCGTTTTGCCCAAAATCAAAACGGCATACCCAACTCTGCGATGGGTTACCATCATCACTACTACTCACTATCACCATTACTATCATCACTACTACTACTCTCACCATCACCATCACCATCATCCCCACTGTTACTACCATCACTTTTAATGTCATCTAAACTAACTTAACCTAACTTAACTTAGCAAATGGGGGGCGACTTGCTTTCGGGGCTTCATCTCCAGTAACCATCACCAACATCACCAATACTTTCAACATCATCACTACTACTATCCTCATCATCTACTACCATCATCACTGCTACTATCACCACCACTATCACAACTACTTTAACAATCACGACTGTTGGCTTGGGGGGGGGGGGGGGGGGGAACCATATTTTGGACCTAAAATCACAACTATTGCACACATTAAAAAAAAAAAAAAAAAAAATTACCGACGCCGTGCCGTTTCGCCCAAAAACAAAACGGCATACCCAACTCTGCGATGGGTTACCATCATCACTATTAGTCACTATCATCATTACTGTCATCATCACTACTACTATTATAGTCATCACTACTACTATTACAAGCATCACTACTACTCTCACCATCTTCACTAATACTGTCACAAATATTACCAGCATGCCCCTACGGGGCACACACGCACAGAACGCCATCATCATTGATTGGGAATAGGTATAGGTGGGGGGGGGGGCGGTCTGGTGGCTGTGTGTGTGCGGGGGGGGGGGGGGGGGGGGGGGGGGGGCAAAACTAGTTTTAGGACCTACGATCATAACTATTGCTCAAATTAAAAAATATATATATATATAATAATTACCGTCGAATTCACTCACCGAAGGTTCGTATGAAGTTTGGTGAAAATTCGTCAAACGGTCTAGGAGGAGTTCTCGGACGGACACACAGACAGACAGATATTTCGGCCGGCATGTACCATTATACGGGGGGGGGGGGGGGGGGCGATCCCACTCTGCTTACGCCGAGTTGATTACCTCTCCAAAATTAGTTGTCTGCCCACAGCTAACTCAAAGACAACTGCAGAGGTTGAAGTAACTAAACTAAAGTAGACGTGCCGTTTCGGCCAAAATCAAAACGGCATACCCAACTCTGCGATGGGTCACCATCATCACTACTAGTCACTATCACCATAACTATCATCAACACTACTACTATTATAGTCATCACTACTCTTACCATCATCACTACTACTCTCATCATCACTACTACTGTCATCATCACTACAACTTTCACCATAATCACTACTACTCACCATCATCACTACTACTGTCACCATCGTCGACTACCATCATCACTAATGTCATCATTATCACTACAACTGTCATAATTATATGTCACGATCATCACTACTATCATGACCATCATCACTACTACCAGTACTGTCACCATCATAGCTATTACTGTCATCATCATCTCTACCATCATCATCACTGATGTCATCATCACTACAACTACAACCATCATCACTACTAGTATCACCATTATCACTACAGTTACCATCATCACCAATATAATCACCATTATCACTACAATTACCATCATCCCCACTATTACTACCATAACTTCTAATGTCAACTAAACTAACTTAACCTAACAAATCCGGGGCGAGATGTTTCCGCCCCCAGAACAAAGGCGTTCTGAGTGTGAGCCCCTACGGGGTACACACACACAGAACGCCATCATAGCAGAGGGGGGGGGGGGGATAAAACCATATTTTGGATCTAAAATCATAACTATTGCACAAATTAAAAAACAACAAAATTTTGACTGATGTTCGCATTCACCCAACAAATGTTTATGTGACATTTGGTAAAAATCCGTCCAACTGTCTAGGAGTTTCGGGACAATATAATGGATGGACGACGACGATGACGACTACGACAGACATTTTTTTCCAGTGGTACCCCCTATACGGGGGGGGGGGGGGGGGGCGATACCCAACTCTGCTTACTCAGAGTTGTGAGTGTGTGCCCCTACGGGGCACACACACACAGAGGGAATAGGTACAGGGTGTGGTGTGAGAGTCCTGAAAAGGGGGGGGGGGGGGGGGGGGGGGGGGGGGGGGTGGGGGGGGGGGGGGGGGCAGGGGGGAACCATTTTTAGGACCTATTACACAAATTCAAACATTTTTTTTTTTAATTAACGTCGGATTCACGCACCGAAGATTTGTGTGAAGTTTGGTGAAAATCCGTCAAACGGTCTAGGAGGAGTTCTCGGACAGACAGACAGACAGACAGACATACATTTCAGTTAGCATGTACCACTGTACGGCAGGCGATACCACTCTGCTTACGCAGAGTTGATAAAGGTTTCTAAATACCCCTGTGATGGTAACAAAGGCTTTAAAATATCCCCAATAGGCTCAAATCGCATCATATGTTGGAGAGGGTTAATATATACAGTGTATATATATATATAATTATATATATATATATATATATATATATATATATATATATATACAGGTATATGTACATGTATACATATATATATATATATATATATATATATATATATATATATATATATATATATATATATATATAGTAGACGTGCTGTTGCGCCCAAAATCAAAACGGCATACCGAACTCTGCGATGGGTCACCATCATCACTACTAGTTACTACCACCATTACTATCATCAGCACTACTACTATTATAGGCATCAATACTACTCTTACCATCATCACTCCTACTCTCATCATCACTACAATGTTCACTATAATCACTACTACTCACCATCATCAGTAATACTGTCACCATCGTCACTACCATCATCACTACTGTCATCATTATCACTACAAATATCATTACTTGTCACCATCTTCACTACTACTAGTACTATCACCATCATCATCACTACTGTCATCCTCCTCACTATAACTACAACCATCATCACTACTATTATCACCATCATCACAACTATTACCATCATCCCCACTATTACTACCATCACTTCTATTGTCAACTTAACCTAACAGATGCGGGGCGAGATGTTTTCTGCCCCAGAACGAATGGTGCTGTGTGTGAGCCCCTTCGGGGCACACACACACACAGAATGCCATCATTGCTGGGTGGGAAGGGGAGGGGTCTGGAGGGGGGGGGTGGGGGGGGGGGGGGGAAACCATATTTTTGACCTAAAATCATAACTATTGCACAAATTTAAAAAAATATTGTTTTAATTACCATCGCACTCACGTACCGAATGTTCGTGCAAGTTTGTTTTCGCCCCCTGAATGATGACGTTCTGTGAGAGTGTGCCCATACGGGGCACACACACACATAACGCCAGATCGAGGGGGGGGGGGGGGGGGGGGACCATTTGCTGGACCCAAGATCTTAACTATTGCACAAATTATTATTTTGTTTTTTTTAATTACCGTCGAATTCACGCACTGAAGGTTCGTGTGAAGTTTGGTGAAAATCCGTCAAACGGTCTAGGAGCAGTTCTCGGACAGACAGACAGACAGATAGACATTTCGGTTAGCATGTACCACTATATGGGGGGCGATACCACTCTGCTTACGCAGAGTTGATAAAGAAGACGTGCCGTTTCGCCCAAAATCAAAACGGCATACCCAACTCTTCGAAGTGTTACCATCATCACCAATATTACCACCAGCATCACTAATACTATCATCATCACTACAATTGTCACCACCATCACTACTACTACCATCATTACTAATATTACCACCATCATCACTACAATTGTCACCATCATCAATACTATGAACATTATCCCCACTATTTCTACCATCAATTCTAAATTCAACTTAACTAACTTAACCTAACAAAATTATACGGGCGAGTTTTTTTTCGCCCCCTGAATGATGGCGTTCTGTGTGTGTGTGCCCCGTAGGGGCAGTGTGGGGAGGGGGGGGGGATTAATGGGGGGGGGGGGCCAAAACAATGTTTTAAACCTAAATTCATAACTATTGCACAAATTCAAAACATCTTTTTTGACTGACCGTCGCATTCACGCACCGAATGTTCGTTAGAAGTTTGTATGAATATCCGTCGAACGGTCTAGGAGGAGTTTTCGGAAAGACAGAGATACGTCTCACTATTATCATCACATCTGAGACATGTGTATTATGTGTTGCTTTCTGTGATGTGTGTGCCCCTACGGGGCACACACACACACAGGGAATAGGTACAGGGTGGGCAGTGTAGGTCCTGAAAGGGGGGGGGGGATTTTTGTTTTTAATTACCGTCGAATTCACGCACCGAAGGTTCGTGTGAAGTTTGGTGAAAATCCGTCAAACGGTCTAGGAGGAGTTCTCGGACAGACAGACAGACAGACAGACATTTCGGTTAGGATGTACCACTATACGGGGGGTGATACCACTCTGCTTATGCAGAGTTGATAAATATATATGTAAAAAGTAGACGTGCCGTTTCGCCCAAAATCAAAACGGCATACCTAACTCTGCGATCGGTCACCATAATAACTACCAGTCACTATCATCATTAATATAATTAGCACTACTACTATTATAATCATCACTACTACTCTCATCATAATTAATACTACTCCTATCAACACTACTACTCTCATCATAACTACAACTTTCACCATCATCACTACTTCTTACCAACATCACTAATACTGTCACCTTCATATTACAATCATCATTACTACTGTCACCATCATAATACTATTATGACCATCATCACTACCACTAGTACTGTCACCATCATATCTACTACTGTTATCATCACTACCATCAATCACTACTGTCATCATTATCACTAAATCTCCATCTTAGGAGATTTCAACGTTCACCACCGCCAATGGCTCTCCTCTCACACTACTGATCCACCTGGTGAACAAGCCTATGTCTTTTCTATCCTAAATGACCTAGAGCAGTTAGTTCAGCAACCCACCCGTATCCCGGATCGCATCGGAGATCGGCCCAACATTCTTGACCTGTTTCTAACTTCTAACCCTTCTTCTTATACTGTCGATCTTTTCTCTCCTTTGGGCTCCTCCGCCCATAAACTTATCTCTGTCACCTGTCCTATTTCTCCAGTACGGCCACCCGATCCTCCTAGCCAGCGGCGCTTGTGGCACTTTAGCGCTGCCGACTGGGAGGCTCTTTGGCAGTACTTCCTTGATTTCCCATGGAATGATTTCTGCTTCCATGGCCGAGGACCCTCGGAGAGTGCTGAACGCATTACCGAGGTAATCCTATCGGGCTAAGGCAGCCTCCCAGAAGCTGGGTGTGCTCAACCGCCTTAGGGGGTTCTTTTCCCCTGCACAGCTTCTTGCTCTGTACAGGGGCATAGTGCGCCCTTGTATTGAGTATTGTTCACATGTGTGGGGAGGTTCCTCTCACACCGCTCTCCTAGACAAAGTTGAAAGGAAGGCCTTTCGTATCATTAACTCCCGTCCACTCACCAACTCTCTGCAATCTCTCTCTCTCCGCCGCAATGTTGCATCTCTCTCGCTATTCTATCGCTACTATAATAATCAGTGTTCCTCAGAGCTATCCCAGTGCATACCACCTCCTTTACGTAGGGCACGTGGTACCCGTCTTGCAACTCAATCCCACCCCTACTCTGTGCAACTCTCCAACCCAAGAGTGAAACGTTACTCTCAAACTTTCTTCTACTCAACATCTGAGCTCTGGAACTCTCTCCCAGAATCAGTCTTTCCCTCTTCCTATGACTTAAATTGCTTCAAACTCCGTGTGTCCAGGCATTTTGGCTCGAACGTCCCTTGATTTTGGCCCTGTCACTCTTTCAACTATGGGGGAGGCACTCGCTATAGGCAGTTATGCCTTTTGCCTCCCTCAATCACATAGAAAAAAAAAAAAAAAAAATACATTCCATTCTCTTTCTCTCAGACTAATGCTAAAAAATCTTGGTTTACTCACGCCTGTTCTACTGCTGTCCGCAATAAGGAGGATGCATTCAAACGGTACCGACGCCTTAAAACTCAAGACTCTCATTCTTCATATATTTCTGCCCGGATTCAAGCCAAATCTGTTCTTCGACTTGCCAAACACTCTTTCATCAATAATAAATGCACTGAACTATCCAACTCTAGCTCTTCCCAAGCTTTCTGGCATCTAGCCAAAAAACCTCTCCAACAATTTCTCTTCCTCGTCTTTCCCTTCCCTTTCCCACTCTGATGGCACAACCAACACTTCTTCCTCTGACAAAGCTAAACTCTTCGCTCAAACTTTTGCACTTTGGATGATTCCGGTGCTATTCCTCCCTCTCCGCCCTCCTCTCTCTTACTTATGCCTAATATCCTAATCTCTTCTAAAGATGTACTTTCTACCCTCTCTGGGATTAACACTAATAAGGCGTACGGTCCGGACGGTGTTCCTCCTGTTGTTCTCAAAAACTGTGCTTCCGTGCTGACTCCCTGCCTAGGCAAACACTTTCGTCTCTGTCTATCCTCTAACGTCTTCCCTTCATGCTGGAAGTTTGCTCACATTCAACCTGTCCCAAAGAAGGGTGACCGCTCTCAACTCTCCAACTATCGTCCAATTGCTCTCATTTCTTGTCTTTCTAAAGTTTTTGAAACTATTCTTGCTTCCAAATTTCTTAAGCATTTCTCTTCTCATAATCTGCTCTCAGATCGCCAGTATGGCTTCCTTAAGGGTCGCTCTACTGGTGATCTTCTTTCATATCTTACTAACTCTTGGTCATCCTCCTTTCGGGACTTCGGTGAGACTTTTTCTATTGCACTAGACATATCGAAAGCCTTCGATAGAGTCTGGCATAAATCTTTAATTTCTAAACTACCCTCCTTCGGTTTCTATTCCTCCATCTGTGCCTTTGTCTCTAATTTCCTTTCCGGCCGTTCCATAGCCGCGGTTGTGGACGGCCATTGTTCACTTCCTCACCCTATAAACTCCGGTGTTCCTCAGGGCTCTGTCCTATCTCCTATTTTCTTTCTAATTTTTATAAATGATCTCCTTAACTGTACCTTAATTCCCATCCATTCATACGCAGACGACTCAACCTTACACTACTCCAATTACTTTTTCAGAACGCCCCAGCCAGCAATCCCTCAACGACAAACGTAATGAAGCCATAGAACTCTGAAATTCTGATCTAAATACTATTTCCAATTGGGGCAGAGAAAACCTTGTTAACTTTAATGCTTCCAAAACCCAATTTCTCCATCTATCTACCCGTCAGGATCTCCCAGCAGACTATCCCTTATTCTTCAACAATACAAAAATCAACCCTTCATCTTCTCTCAATATTCTTGGTGTCTCTTTTTCTTCTGCTCTCATTTGGAAGGACCATATTACCAGTCTTGCTAAGGCAGCCTCCCAGAAGCTGGGTGTGCTCAACCGCCTTAGGGGGTTCTTTTCCCCTGCACAGCTTCTTGCTCTGTACAGGGGCATAGTGCGCCCTTGTATTGAGTATTGTTCACATGTGTGGGGAGGTTCCTCTCACACCACTTTCCTAGACAAGGTTGAAAGGAAGGCCTTTCGTATCATTAACTCCCGTCCACTCACCAACTCTCTGCAATCTCTCTCTCTCCGCCGCAATGTTGCATCTCTCTCGCTATTCTATCGCTACTATAATAATCAGTGTTCCTCAGAGCTATCCCAGTGCATACCACCTCCTTTACGTAGGGCACGTGGTACCCGTCTTGCAACTCAATCCCACCCCTACTCTGTGCAACTCTCCAACCCAAGAGTGAAACGTTACTCTCAAACTTTCTTCTACTCAACAGCTGAGCTCTGGAACTCTCTACCAGAATCAGTCTTTCCCGCTTCCTATGACTTAAATTGCTTCAAACTCCGTGTGTCCAGGCATTTTGGCTCGAACGTCCCTTGATTTTGGCCCTGTCACTCTTTCAACTATGGGGGAGGCACTCGCTATAGGCAGTTATGCCTTTTGCCTCCCTCAATCACATAGAAAAAAAAAAAAACAAAAAAAAAACATCATATCTACTACTGTCACCATCATATCTACTACTGTCATCATCATCACTACTGTCATCATCATCAATACAACTACAACCATCATCACTACTATTATCACCATCATCACTACTATCACCATCAATCCCACTATTACTACCATCACTTCTAATGCCAACTAAACTAACTTAACCTAGCAAATGCTAGCGAGATGTTTTTGCCCCCAGAATGAATGCGTTCTTAGGGCTCACCATTACTGGGTTGGGGGGGGCGGTAAAACCATATTTTGGACTTAAAATCATAACTATTGCATACAGTCGAAAAATCTGTTTTGACTGACCGTCGCATTCACGCACCGAATGTTCGTTAGAAGTTTGTGTGAAAATCCGTCGAACGGTCTAGGAGGAGTTTCCGGAAAGACGGACATACGTCTCACTATTATCATCACATCTGAGACATGTGTATGATGTGTGGCTTTCTGTGATGTGTGTGTGCCTACGGGGCACACACACACAGGGAATAGGTACAAGGTGGGGGGTGGGGGTCCTGAAAGGGGGGGGGGGGGGGGCAAAACATGTTTTTGGACCTAAGATCATAACTATTGCACAAATTAAAAACAAAAAAAAATAATTACCGTCACATTCACGCACCAAAGGTTCGTGTGAAGTTTGGTGAAAATCTGTCGAACGGTCTAGGAGGAGTTCTCGGATAGACAGACAGACAGACAGACGGACAGACAGACATTTCGGTTAGCATGTACCACTATACGGGGGGCGGTACCACTCTGCTTACGCAGAGTTGATAAATAACAAATTCTCCCCTTAACCGGTCCCCTTAACCCCTTATTGGCGGCGCGCGACATAGGTCGAGTAAAATAAATTTGGACCCATTCAGTCTACTGTTTTAAGACGTTTATCCCCATCCAGGTGTCAATTTTTTACTGGTGAGCGGTAGTGAGCCAGCATATTTTTTATTTTTGTTTGACAGCAGGCTAAATATGTACATTTTCCGATAGAAAAATTTCTCGGGCGAAGCCTGATTTCTTCCTATAATGTTGGCTCGCTATCGCTCGCCAGGAAGAAATCGACACCTAGATGGAGATAAACGTCTTAAAATAGTTGGCTGAATGGGGCCGAATGGATACCAGCCAGAGAAAGAGAGAAAAGGACAGAAATAAAAAAAAGCATGTCACCCCCATTAACCCGTATAGCCCCAGCGACGCGCCTGACGCGTCGGCGATGTATGTAACGCACAGCCCCAGAGACGCGCCTGGCGCGTCACCCTAATTGCGCCGACCGTAACCTCAGGTGTAGCCACTCAAGAGGGCTCAGATTTGTATGGGAACTGTGTACGTATCCCACGCAACCGTGCCGATGGTTGAAAACTCTCAAAGTCCACGTGCGTGCGCGCGAGCGCGCAATAACCTGTTTTTTTGGGATAATTGCCTTCAATTTTTTACTCTTGTAAAATCCATTTTCGGGGGCTCTGTAGGACCATTTTTTAAGCTTTTTGAGCGGTTTTTCGTGGTTTTTCCTTCATTCCTAACCCATTCGCTATTGTTTCTGGAATAAAACCATTTTTTGAAAACCGGCCGGGTTCTGGTGCGCAAACATTACAAAACTAGCCAGGGCTCCACGGGTTAAGGCTGTGCTCGTGAATGGAAATATTTGTTATGAGCTCAGTAAACAGTTAAACATTATATACTAGAAGACAAAAAAAACAATCTGCTCAATTAATAAACATATACATCTATCTATCTATTGCCGGATGCTTTACTGCCTTCTATGAGGATGGCCATACACAAAATGCCCCCAAGTGGACCTATCCTCCATAAGAAGGACAGCCCGTGCATGTTTATTTAGGACTCAACTTAGGGTACGTCCAACTCCGAGACAAACAGTTGTGGGTAGCTAGTCCATTCACCAACCTGCTTCACCCTTAGATGAGCAGTAAGGATTTGTATAAGGCTTACTCCCCAAGACGGTTGCCGCCAAAGGCTGACGAGTCCCATCCACCCGGATTTTTATAAGGTTGTCTTCCTTAGATAGAATGCCGACCAAGGCTATCTAGTCTCATACACTATAAGGTTGTCTTCCTTAGATAGATTGCCGACCAAGGCTAACTAGTCTCATACACTATAAGGTTGTCTTCCTTAGATAGATTGCCGACCAAGGCTAACTAGTCTCATACACTATAAGGTTGTCTTCCTTAGATAGATTGCCGACCAAGGCTAACTAGTCTCATACACTATAAGGTTGTCTTCCTTAGATAGATTGCCGACCAAGGCTAACTAGTCTCGTACACTCGTTAAATAATCTATTTTATTTATTTAACTCCCGACACCAAACACCTCCCAATGAAATTTATGAAAGCATATGATCCTCCTGGGATTCGAACCTGGGTTACCACATGCATATCCTAAAGACTTTAACCATTACACCATTAAGACAATTATTATATCCATTTATAAAATACTGGATATCAATCTAATCATGTACTCAGACCCAACTGCACACTGAATAGCCTAATGTTTAAATGAAAGAAAAGAACATTCATATAGTATAATCATCAATTATGTTATATAAAAACAAATGCGATATAACTCACCAAAGGCCAAAGCAGCGAGTAGTAGGAGTTTTATACCCATTGTAAGAGTAACCATCCTAGGAGTACCCCTCTGCAGAGTACCCATCCTCACACTCAGCTGGGGAGTAGAAGAGTAGGGTGAGTAGGTGAAGGAGAGAATGAGTGGGGGTAAATTCCTGAGTGACTTAATGGGTGAGTTATTGGGTGAGTGAGTGAGTGAGTGAGTCATTGGTAGGGTGGATTAAAGGGGGGATGAGTGTATTTATTTGCTCATATATATATTATTTTGTTTTGTATATATATATTATTGTGTTTTGTATATATATATTATTGTGTTTTGTATATATATTATTGTGTTTTGTATATATATATTATTGTGTTTTGTATATATATATTATTGTGTTTTGTATATATATATTATTGTGTTTTGTATATATATATTATTGTGTTTTGTATATATTTTTTTAGTTTCCTCCCTAGCTTAAAATTACACTCCCAAGACACTTACACTTTTCAGGTAGTTGTGTACAATTTTCGATAGCAAAATGCCCCGGCCGAAGGCCGGTTGCTCTTAAATTACAGGTTTGCTATCGCTCTCCAGGAAAAAATCGACACCTAAATTGCATGAAAGGTTTGAAAAATGACAAGGAAACGTGGTGAAAAGTTTTAAAATCACCAAACTAATGGGTCGCACGTCATAACATGTGAACACTAAAGGGGCTAAGCTTGAGGGAGAAGGGGCGTAAACAAAATAACCATCTTCCCTTAATGGGTGAGTTATTGGGTGAGTGAGTGAGTTAATGAGTGAGTGAGTGAGTGAGTGAGTGGATCGTTGATTAGTTGGATTTTTTTTTTTGTAGACCCCGTTCTCTTTCATGTTTAGCCCCATTAGTTTTGAGATTTTTAGGAGGAACCGGGACAATATTTAACCGAAAATTGTACAAATGTATCTTGAAAAGGGGTCTAGGGGGTATTTTTTAAGCTCGACGATTTCTAGGAAGGAAACTAAAAAAATATAATAATAAAAAGATGAATAATATAAAAATATATCCGCCCATCCGCCCCGCCCTTAGTGAGTGAGTGAGTGAGTGGTGGGGTGGATGAAGGGAGGATGGTCGTATTTATTTGTTCATTTATATATATTTTGTATCATTTGTTTTTGTTGTTATTTTCTCCGTAGACCCCCATCAAGCTTAAAATGACACTCCAAGACTCTCTTTCAAGATAAATTTGTAGAAAAATTTACCGGCGAAAGTTATTAAAATCGATAAACTAACGGGGAAAACGTCTTAAAATCTCAAAACTAATGGGGCTAAACATGAGGTAGAAAGGGGTCAAGAAAATAAATCCCCCAAGTGGAAATCTCCCCTTAAGTGAACCAGTAAGTGGGTCAAAGTGGAGGATAGGAGTGTACGGTGGCGCTAATAAGGCATGTCTCATCTGCCATTATGTTTGGCTCGCTCTGTGCTGTATTAATGTCTGCCAGATGTTGAATAGGGCGGGTACGTGTAGGGACATATGTTTGTATATCTCACTCGAAACAAATAAATCAAGTTTGACATATTGATGATGCCAATTATTGACCAAAATATACTTCCTGCCGAGATATCCCTTATTTGGCCGACTGTACAAGTGGAATGAATAGTGAGTGGAACAGTTAGGTGAATGGGTCATGATGCAGGGAATGAAGGAATGGCAGGGAGTGTTATCATATCTGTATGTATGATTATGTAATCATCTCTCTCTCTCTCTCTCTCTCACGTTGTGATGTAATAGGCCTTTCAATGCAGATGTGAATGTGACAATTATTTAATAATTTCTCTCTCTCTCTCTTTGTGATGTAATAGACCTTCCAATGCAGATGTGAATGTGACAATTATGTAATCATCTCTCTCTCTCTCTCTCTTTGTGATGTAATAGACCTTCCAATGCAGATGTGAATGTGACAATTATGTAATCATCTCTCTCTCTCTCTCTCTCTCTCTCTTTGTGATGTAATAGGCCTTTCAATGCAGATGTGAATGTGACAATTATATAAACATATCTCTCTCTCTCTCTTTGTGATGTAATAGACCTTCCAATGCAGATGTGAATGTGACAATTATGTAATCATCTCTCTCTCTCTCTCTCTTTGTGATGTAATAGGCCTTTCAATGCAGATGTGAATGTGACAATTATGTAATCATCTCTCTCTCTCTCTCTCTTTGTGATGTAATAGACCTTCCAATGCAGATGTGAATGTGACAATTATGTAATCATCTCTCTCTCTCTCTCTCTCTCTTTGTGATGTAATAGGCATGTAGCATGCCTGATGTAATAGGCATGTAATAGCATGTATGTAAAATGCTAGAAACGGTCATACGAGACAGACTCGTAAATCACTTAGAGGAAAATAACATACTTAAAGATACTCAACACGGCTTTCGTAAAAAACGTTCCTGTTTAACAAACCTCTTAGACTTCTTCCACGATATCCTCAACCTCTACGATGAGAGTAAAGCTGTAGATATTATATACCTTGATTTTCAAAAGGCCTTTGACAAAGTTCCCCACAAACGTTTACTGCTAAAACTAAAAGCGCATGGAATACAAGACGGTGTGTTGAAATGGATAGAAAATTGGCTCAGCAACAGAAAGCAAAGGGTAGTCATAAACGGTAAGGCATCTAAATGGACCAATGTAAGTAGCGGGGTACCCCAGGGATCGGTACTAGGACCAATTCTCTTTCTAATTTACATCAACGACATAGATTAGGGTCTCACCTGCACAATCTCAAAATTTGCTGACGATACAAAAATTGCAAATAGCGTACTCTCAAAAGAACAAGTTGACGATATGCAACACAATCTAGATAAATTGTCATGTTGGGCCCAAATTTGGCAAATGAGTTTCAATGCGGATAAATGTAAAGTACTACATGTCGTATACCTAAATGAGAAAGCAAACTATTTGATGAATGGCACTCAGCTTAAGAATGTAAACAGAGAAACTGATCTGGGAGTAACAATATCGAGTAACCTAAAACCGAGTCAACAATGTTCAGAAGTTGTTAAGAAGGCAAACAAAATAATTGGCTTTATAGGCAGGTCATTTGAGCATAAATCCAAAGAAGTTATCCTAACCCTTTACAATTCCTTAGTCCGCCCTCTTCTGGAATACTGCGTTCAATCCTGGTGCCCTTATTACCAAAAAGATATAACAAGCTAGAACGAGTTCAACGTAGAGTTACCAAAATGATACCTAGCCTAAAGAACAAACCATACGAAGAACGTCTTAGAGAATTAAATCTATTTCCTTTAACCCAGCGCAGATTAAGAGGCGACTTAATTCAAGTGTTCAAAATCATCAAAGGCATGGACAATATGAACTGTAGTAAGTACTTCACTATCGACCAATCTAATTACACGCGGGGAAACGGTTGCAAAATTATTGGTAAATCTTTTAACTCGCACGAATCTAAGAATTTCTTCTTCAATCGAGTTGTCAACTTGTGGAATGGGCTTCCCCGAAACGTTATAGACTGCAGCACCGT
>CM064537.1:4827667-4932667 GCA_032716605.1 Paralithodes platypus | reverse complement strand
TTTCTTCAAGAAGAAGCTTACTGGGTGTTCCACGCCCTCGGTGTCTGTTTGCAACAAGACGGCCCCAGCCCCTACACCGCTAGCATCTGTCGCTAGCTGAAAAGGTTGTGAGAAGTCTGGGGCCCTGAGTATGGGGTGAGTACACAGGAGATGCTTCACCAGGGAGAATGCTTTCTCACACTCAGGTGCCCACACAAACTTCTTAGTCTTTGCAAGTAGGTCAGTCAAAGGAGCCAGCACCGAGGAGTAGCCGCGGATAAATCTCCGATAATATCCGATCATGCCCAAGAACCTAATGATTTGTCGCTTGGTGGTCGGCCTGGGGAACTGGTTGATAGCTTGTATCTTAGTTTGGGGGGGGGCACACCTGGCCTAACCCTACCACAAAACCTAAGTACTGCACAGTAGCCCAGACAAAATCACATTTGCCCAGATTGACCACCAAACGAGCCTCACTCAGCTTCCTGACCAATGCTCCGATGTGCTCGCAATGACTGTCAAAATCATCATCGAATATGATTACATCATCTAGATAAACGGTGCAGTTAGGGATCTCCGCCACTAACTCGTTCATCAGGCTTTGAAACCTGGCAGGTGCATTCTTCAATCCGTACGGCATTACGTTGCAACGGTAAGTAGCCCCATCCACCACAAACCCACACACCACCTTCGCCCGCTCCGACAACGGCACCTGCCAGTAGCCTTTGACAAGGTCTACCTTGGTCAGATAGCATGCACGCCCGATCTTGTCAACGCTGCCATCCACGTGGGGAACAGGGTAGGCATTGGTGGGGGTTAAACCATTCACCTGTCTGAAGTCAATGCAAAACCTAACCTTGCCGTCTGGTTTTGGCTGCAGTGTAACGGGAGATGTCCATCCCACCGCCCCATCCTCTATCAGCCCCCTCTCCAACATGTAGCCTAATTCCGCTTTGAGAGCCGGAAGCTTAATGGGAGGGACACGATAGGGTACTGATTAAACCCGGCCAACCCCAGCGACGCGTCTGACGAGTCACCTATGTATGTAACGCCAAAGCCCAGCGACTCGCCTGACAAGTCACCATTTTAGCTCAGTCATAAGGCTCAGAGTGGCTCTACCTAGAGGGCTCAGATTTGTATGGGAACTGTGTAAGTATCCCACGCACCCATGCCGATGGTTGAAAACTCTCAAAGTCCAACCGCGTGCGCGTGAGCGCGCAAAAACATGTTTTTTGGGGGAAATTGCCTTCAATTTTTTACTCATGTAAAATCCGTTTTGGGGGGCTCTGTAGGACCATTTTTTTAGCTTTTTGATCGGGTTTTCGTGGTTTTTCCTTCATTCCTAACCCATTCGCTATTGTTTCTGGAAAAAAACAAATTCAAAACCGGTTGGGTTCTGGTGGTACATTTATTAATAACTAGCTGGGGCTCGACGGGTTAAAGGGGGGATGGTCTCCAACGTCTACATCATGCTCAACTTTAGTTATGAGGCCTGGGTGCTCGGCGAAAACAGAGGGGTATGAATCGAACAGATGCTGGATCGCTGCACGCTGTTGCTCGGGCAGGTGCTCAAGCGCCTCTCGTCACCTGACTCGTATTCCCCGCCCACTGATCCGCCGAGACATGACAATCCCAGCTGTCCTCCACCTGTGCCTCACTGTCCCCCTCTCCTTCTCCACCCTGGCCGCTGCAGACCAACACAGGGACACTAGGCTGCTCAGGTGGGCGCCTCACAAACTCTTTCAACAGGTTCACGTGACAGAGCTGATTCTTCTTGCGCCTATCAGGAGTAGCCAAAAGGTAGTCAAGGTCGGATAACTTTTTCACCACCTTGTAAGGACCGACATACTTGGCCGACAGAGGATGGCCTGCTAGAGGCAACAATACCAATACCTCCTGCCCAACCACAAACTCCCTGAGCTTTGCTTTGACGTCGTACCGATCCTTCATCAAGGCCTGAGTTCCCACCAAGTTTCTCCCTGCCAACTCTAGGCTTTTCAGCATCCTGTCTCGACTCTCGAGGACATACTTCAACAGAGAACATGGCTGCACAGTCCCTTCCCAGATCCCCCGCACCATGCTAAGAGGACCTCTGACATGATGCCCGAAAACCAACTCGTTGGGGCTGAACCCTAAACTCTCACCGGGTACCTCGCGTGCAGCAAACAAAACATACGGCAACCCCAGGTCCCAATCCTTCTCATTCTCCAAACAGTAGCACCGCAACATGCGCTTCATCGTGGAATGCCATCTCTCCAACACCCCTTGATTCTCTGGGTGATAAGCTGAAGAGACAACCGTGTTGATGCCATGTTGCTGCATTGTCTGCTTAAAGAGGTTGGACGTGAAGTTTGAGCCCTGGTCCGATTGAATCTCCTGCGGGTACCCGTACCTCGAGCAATACAACAGCAGGTTCCGCACAACAGTCTGGGACTTGCCATTTCTCATCGGGTATGCGTCCGGATAGTGAGTGGAAACATCCATGATGGTTAGTAAAAATCTGTTACCCGCACTAGTGGGAGGCAGAGGGCCTACCATGTCTATGATAACTTTGCTGATCTGATCGCAGGCACTGGGTGCAACGGAGCCTTAGGTATGATCTGGTTCGGCTTTCCCACCTTCTGGCAGGTACCACACATCGCCACCCAGGCCGAAACTTGTGCTTTAATGCCCGGCCACCAGAACAACCTAGACAACGAGGCCAACGTTTTACTCACACCCAAGTGACCTGCCAGCGGAACATCGTGCACCAACCGCAACAGGCTATCACGGCACTTTTCAGGTACCACCAACAGGTCGACAACTCTTACCCCACCATCCCAACTACGTCTGGGATCCAAAAAACGCCGATACAGAATTCCACCAACATGAAAGAAGTCTCCCGGCTTTACATCCCCGTCCTCATCGAGTTCTGTAGCCCCGTTCCCACAACTCTCAAGCCCAGGATCTTCTAATTGCAACCGACATATATCAGAGGGTGCCAACCTGTCCAAATGCTCCTGGAGCAACTTGTGGCCACCCCAGATACTGGGCTGCTCAAGCCTTGCTTGCTTAGTCTGGGAACGCTTCTGTCGTGGAGTGCTGTGATGCCCTACCATGTCACTAGGAGGGACAGGTTCTGGGGCCACTCCGGACCTTAAAAGTGGTTCAAGTACTGAGTCACCAAGGAGTGCCGCTGGATCAAAACTCTCAAACCGACCACCAGCCTTGGCCTTCTCCTTCTGACCCTTCCTCCGCTTGTCTGAAACCTTA
Organism: Paralithodes platypus; assembly: GCA_032716605.1. Classification (NCBI taxonomy): domain Eukaryota; kingdom Metazoa; phylum Arthropoda; class Malacostraca; order Decapoda; family Lithodidae; genus Paralithodes; species Paralithodes platypus. Next base: position 4,929,436 of record CM064537.1, on the reverse strand, counting down.
GGACTAGGCTGTGACACCTGAGAGGATTGAGATCTGATGACAACACACGCCATCTGCTTCAATTGACACCTCTCTACCCACTCCTGCCCCTCCCTACTCGTGTCGGCCGCCCTCTCGGCAACGACTAAGGATGGAACCTCGGAAGTAGGCACCGCAAAGTCGTTGCCGAGAAGGAGGTCGACCCCCTCAACTGGCAGTTTCTCCACAATACCCACATCCAACTCCCGTGTCACACCGTCCACCTCAAGCTCCACTCTGACCAGCGGGTAAGACCGCGTAGCATTGATGCCTTGAACCACCACAACCCGAGCCGCGTTAGTAGGCTTGCCAGTGAAGTTCTTAAGAAGTGTCTGGGAAGCGCCCGTATCACGCAGCAACTCAAGCCTATGCTCCACACCAGCCCACCTCACAGTGCTGTGCCCCTTATGACCGCAAAAAGCATCTCGGACGGGTGACGAGCCATGCTGCTGCTTCTGCACCGACTGTGACTTCGCAACCGACTTTTTACCCCGGGCAAACGCGGAAGACCTCAAAGACACCCCGATGTTACTCACTAGTGACACCACTGCTGTAGGCTGTGTGCTCGGACATGTGTGCGCAATATGCCCCTTCTTATGACACTTGAAACACTCCACTTCGCTCTTGGACTTCCCCTGAGGTGGGGAAGGGCCCTGGCCTTTCTTTAACGGGAAGGGTTTCGACTTGGGATCAAAATTGGCACCAGTACTCTTAAATGTGTAATTTGTTGTGTCATTAATTCGGGGGGGGGTGGAGTGGTACGCCCCTTGTTACCTGCCTCAGCTCTCTGTGCAGACCCGCACCCACGAATCAATGACAACCTGAGGTCAGCCAGCTCAGCCGCCTCTTGCAGAGTTTTAGCCCGCTGGATCCCAGCGTCGCACGTGTTGCGTCGACAATGTTCGATCACCAGAACCCAGCGACGCAACGTTTGTGTCAGTGTCACTCCAGTCCCAATTACTCCGGTCCTATGGCACCTAGAGGGCTCAGATTTGTATGGGAACTGTGTAAGTGTCCCACGCACCCATGCCGATGGTTGAAAACTCTCAAAGTTCAACCGCGTGCCCGTGAGTGCGCAAAAACTTGTTTTTTTGGGGAAATTGCCTTCAATTTTTTACTCCTGTAAAATCCGTTTTCAGGGGCTCTGTAGGACCATTTTTTGAGCCTTTTGATCGGTTTTTCGTGGTTTTTCCTTTATTCCTAACCCATTCGCTATTGTTTCTGGAAGAAAAAAAAATCAAAACCTGCTGGGCCCTGGTGGTACATTTATTAATAACTAGCTGGGGCTCAGCGGGTTAAGATTAAGAGTCAAGTCACCGCCAGTGCATTTGAAGAATTGCTCTAACAACACTAATTGCTTCACCGCATCAAAAGTAGTTGCTTTTTCCGACCTCAACCAATGTTCAAATGCATGTGACAATTCTCTGGCATGCTCCTGGAAAGTCTCTCCTTTCGCTTAGGAACAGCTCTAAACTTCAGCCTATAGGTCTCTGGCTGTAACTCATACGCCCTCAGGACAGCCTCTTTCAACTCCTCATAGTCAACACAAGACTCTAGGGGTAAAGCATCGTACGCCTTGAGTGCTTTCCCCGTTAATCGCGAAGAAACGAGGGCTGCCCACTTCTCCTCGGGCCACTGATGCTCCCAGCACTTTTTCTCAAAACGAAGGAAAAATTCTGTAACTCCTGACTCATCAAACACTGGCACTAACTTCAATAGATGCGACAGAGAATGGTCACTGGCTCGACCCCCCTGGCCGAGACGGTTCCCTGTCACCCCTACACAAGTTTTTCTAGGTCAACATCGGCACAATACCTTGCAGACTCAGCCTGATATCTATACTTGAGGTTAGCCTCTCGGCAATCCGACTGAGCCTTAATTTTAGCAAGCTCGAGCTGAAGTAACATTTCGGGGGACAAACCTTGAGGAGGGGGTGCTATCACCGGGGACCCACCCAGTGGGCCACCTGAAGGTAAACCAAGCTGCCAGCGCAAATTGGTATGCGGGAGTGTACCGTGCTCCGGCAACCGAGAGGGCGGCACAGTTGGAGTCGAGTGAGATGGAAGCTGGGGAGAACGTGCCCCAGCTCCGATTCCACTCGAAGCACCATGCCCCCCACCCAGCACACAAGTAATCAGCTCACTCCGCAACGTACCACTCATACAAGGATAGCCTAAGACCGTGGCTAAGCACTGCAACCCGTACCGGTCAACCCCTGTTAACCTTTCAGCTGACACAGGCACCTCCCAAAACTTCCGAGCATCCTCCTCACTGTTCACCACCCGAAAACCGTCCAACAACTCCTCCTTCTCCACCTCTGGGCTTTCACCATTCTCAGATCCGTACAGCGACATGATGGAGTTATAAAAAAAAATCCCCAAATCAAGACAAAAGTAGCCAAACTCTCACGTAGCCTTATTCACCAAAAAATGTTCGAAGTCGTCTCAAGTGCAATACAACGTCACCAACAAATCTCCAACGTGTTCCATATATCCACAAAAACAATGTCCACTGCCAACACTGAGAGAAATAAATTCAACCCCAAATGGCAATAAGATTTCTCCAAAAAAAAAAATGCAAAATTTAGTTCACTATATCCTGGACTAAGGTCGCCACTTGTTACGACCGGCACAACTGAATAAACAAGGGCACTTAGTATTGGACTACAATATAGGCTAAGTATGCAACAACGGTACGCTAATTCCAAACCCTTGAACTATTAAGCCGGTGAACAAAACACATAAACCCTCTAGAGTTAATATACTAGATAACGGGGTATCAATTAACAAGGGATAAGTGTACTCTACTAAGGCTTTCCAGCAATAGCAAAGCCTGCAAACAACAAGAAGTAATTACGTTTATAAAATGCTCTCAAGTATTAACAAAGCTTAAATAAACTATGACAAGATTTAATAAAAGATTAGATGCTTACGTTATGTTTAATGTTAGTCTGAACTCAACATTAAAACCTTTCAATGCTATATGAAAGCGCTTGAAGTCTAGTCCTACAGCAAACAGACCTGGAAGCTTCTGCAAACGTCTGATGCTCGAAGATGCTCGTAGAATATAGAACTGTAATAATGCAAGAGGCAGGACATGAAACGTGTATCTTAAATACACCAAAAAGCAGGACATCTGTAATGGAAAACACGAGAATGCAACAACTCTGTTGACAGTAATAATAACAGCAACTCAAAAACAGTACTTCCTTAAATAAAGTAACAGCCACCAACGGTTGTGCCCTGCGCAACAACCTAGGCTAAGCAATACCATGAATAATACTAAAGCACACGTGATAAGAGTTAATAAGTATGCATTGTCTTCTCCATTAATAAAGTCTAGCTGTGGTATCAGGGTATGGGAAACTAAGTAGAGCCAAGCATGCTCCTAGCCTAGTACCACCCTTAAGGATATCTCCCTATCTTACGTTAATGACCGGGAGGCTCTCTTGGTAAGTCCAGGTCTCTCGTACCTGGTCTGGCCCTGACGCTCCCCAAGAAGTCAAGCAAAGAGCTACCAATATACTGGCAGGAGTAGGCAAAAGCCCTCTGCCAGCACAATGCTACACTCGCAAAGGAAATATCCAGAAGGGCTGGCCACCAGGCTACCCAGCACCGTCGAAGTCGTATAGGCTGTAGCGAGCCGTTTACACAACACTGACAACGACAACAGATACCCACCACAGTCTAGCATTAAATAATGGAGGAGAACAAGCAATATTGAAAAGCACCCTACAGTATGAAATCTATGACTCTAAACCTTGCTAAGCTAGTACATAATAATATCTGAGAGCAGGAGATTGTAATACGACTGGCAGACAGTGAATGTCGCTTGTGACGGGCCAGAAGGGATGGGTAATTGACTGCAAAGCATAGAAGTATGGAAAAGAAGAAGTTCAGAGAGAGAAACAGTAGTATAGATGATTATTGGGGAACAGAATGCAAAGGGATGTAGACGCAACCTCACGGCGCTGTGCTCTGAGGGAGTCAGGAGGGTAGGAGCCCGTCCAATGGGCTAGGAGAGCTGCAACCAACCACAGGCCACTACGTCACAGGGACACAAAGCCCACGTGACCCTGTTCAGCCACTCACCGACAAGCGGACCGGCCGGGAAGGGAGCGCACGCACACGCACTACACCTCGCTCCCCCTTATCTCTCTCATTGCAACTAACACACTGCGTATCTTATAACACTATCAATGATATAAAATACTTCTTGGTGTCACAGACAAGAATAAAGGCAAACACTATACTGTTTGTGACAACTTAAACACTATGAAAGAAAGAGGGTCACTCTACGACTATCATAGCCCATTTCACTACCCTGGCGAGCGCTAGCGAGTACGAGAGCATTCTGAACAACTGGCTAGCGTAACATGTAATAGACCTTTCAATGCAGATGTGAATGTGACAATTATGTAATCATCTCTCTCTCTCTCTCTCTCTTTGTAATGTAATAGGCCTTTCAATGCAGATGTGAATGTGACAATTATGTAATCATCTCTCTCTCTCTCTCTCTCTTTGTGATGTAATAGACCTTTCAATGCCGATGTGAATGTGACAATTATGTAATCATCTCTCTCTCTCTCTCTTTGTGATGTAATAGGCCTTTCAATGCAGATGTGAATGTGACAATTATGTAATCATCTCTCTCTCTCTCTCTCTCTCTCTCTCTCTCTCTCTTTCTGATGTAATAGGCCTGTCAATGCAGATGTGAATGTGACAATTATGTAATCATCTCTCTCTCTCTCTCTCTCTCTTTGTGATGTAATAGACCTTTCAATGCAGATGTGAATGTGACAATTATGTAATCATCTCTCTCTCTCTCTCTCTTTGTGATATAATAGACCTTTCAATGCCGATGTGAATGTGACAATTATGTAATCATCTCTCTCTCCCTCTCTCTCTCTCTCTCTCTCTCTGTGATGTAATAGACCTTTCAATGCAGATGTGAATGTGACAATTATGTAATCATCTCTCTCTCTCTCTCTCTCTCTCTCTCTCTCTCTCTTTGTGATGTAATAGACCTTTCAATGCAGATGTGAATGTGACAATTTGTGAGCGTGTGAAATTGAAGTATGCGGATGTGTATGTGTGTATAATATAGGCCTCTATAATTATGATAATAATCGGTTTATCTACGATTGCAGCCAGAGGCTGAAAACATACATGTACAGATATATATATATATATATATATATATATATATATATATATATATATATATATATATATATATAATTATATATATATAATATATAATTAACCGAGGAAAAGAGAGAGAGAGAGAGAGAGAGAGAGAGAGAGAGAGAGAGAGAGAGAGAGAGAGAGAGAGAGAGAGAGAGAGAGAGGGGGAGGAGGGAGGCATTGAACGGTAAACTAGACTTGTTGGGGTTTTACTAATAAAAACCCTTTCAGTACCGGTCATGTAATTTTAGTGGAGTTCAGCTACATTTAGACGATTTTACGAAGCTAAGGAAGGATATGAGGTAGCTAACAGGGTTTTTATTGAGATTATCTAGCTATTTTAACTGCTAGAGGTCCTTCTTAAACTGAATATAATCGTCTAATAATTGCTAGAATATCATATAATAGGATGAATGAGAATGTGTTTGTGTTTTTTTTTTTTTTTTTTTTTTTTTTTTTTTCTATTTTCCAACTTACTTCCTCTCGGGCATAGGCTGAGAGCCTTAACATTCACCGCTTTACAATGAACAGTGAAGCCCGTGAGGTCTTGTTCCAGTCTAGGGTGTGAGACATGTGAAGCACGTAGAGTACAACGAGCACCTGCCATCTTGCCTTCACATGAGGCACGGTGCTCACTCATGGCCCGAAACGACCCCATCTCTGAAGCCACCTCGTTCCCGTGCTTCACTGTCTCACCCCCTACACTCTGACTCTCACACTTACACACACACAACGCCACCTGTTGAGCAGATAACTCACCAGGCATTGCACCCCTATAGCATATTTTGAATATGGGAATATTCATACAGTGCTATTTAATCAGGGAACAATGAGGGTATTTTATTGACGTTTCGGTGGGCTTGTGGTAATGCACTGATACCAGGTACAGCACAAATTCCATCCCAATAATATCTTCCCATTGATACATCGGGATTTGAACCCGGGACCTTTGGATTACCAGGCCAGTGGCAAGACCACTCCACCACACCTGTGTGCTTTGTTTGTGTGTGTGTGCGTTGTGTTTGTGTGTGCGTTGTGTGTGTGTGTGTGTGTGTGTGTGTGTGTGCGCGTTGTGTTTGTATGTGTGTGTGTGTGTGTGTGTTGTGTTTGTGTGTGCATTGTGTGTGTGTGTGTGTGTGCGCGTTGTGTTTGTGTGTGTGTGTGTGTGTGTGTTTGGTTCCGGGTTAGCTGGGCGGGATAATTCAGGATTAATTAACAAGCTACGACTCGTGATTGTTGGCTTTTGATCATCCGTATTTATGTGACAGTATTATAAATGTAATTAGAGGGGATAGGGATATATATTAGAGGGGATAGGGATATATATTAGAGGGGATAGGGATATATATTAGAGGGGATAGGGGTATATATTAGAGGGGATAGGGGTATATATTAGAGGGGATAGGGGTATATATTAGAGGGGATAGGGGTATATATTAGAGGGGATAGGGGTATATATTAGAGGGGATAGGGGTATATATTAGAGGGGATAGGGGTATATATTAGAGGGGATAGGGGTATATATTAGAGGGGATAGGGGTATATATTAGAGGGGATAGGGGTATATATTAGAGGGGATAGGGGTATATATTAGAGGGGATAGGGGTATATATTAGAGGGGATAGGGGTATATATTAGAGGGGATAGGGGTATATATTAGAGGGGATAGGGGTATATATTAGAGGGGATAGGGGTATAGGGGGTATTTATTAGAGGGGTAAGGGGGATATATTAGAGGGGATAGGGGTATATATTAGAGGGGATAGGGGTATATATTTGCTTATTTATTTACTTATTTGTGTATAATTATATTTTAATTTGCTCCCTAGGTTTCTATCAAGCTTAAAAAAACATCATTCCCCAAAAAAAAAACATTCCCCCCAAAAACACCATTCCCCCCAAAAACACCATTCCCCCCAAAAACACCATTCCCCCCAAAAACACCATTCCCCCCAAAAACACCATTCCCCCCAAAAAACACCATTCCTCCCACCAAAAACACCATTCCCCCCAAAAAACACCATTCCCCCCAAAAACACCATTCCCCCCAAAAACACCATTCCCCCCAACAACACCAGTCCCCCCAAAAACACCATTCCCCCCAAAAACACCATTCCCCCCAAAAACACCATTTCCCCCCAAAACACCATTCCCCCCAATAACGCTTTGAGATCAATTTTTGTCCTGGCCAAAACCCGGTACCTCCTAATATACAGGCTATATATATATATATATATATATATATATATATATATATATATATATATATATATATATATATATATATATATATCGCTCGCCAGGAAAAGATTGACACCTAAATGGCACGAAAGGTCTTATAATATTGACAAAGAAATGGGTGAAAGTTTTAACATTTTAAAACTAGCGGGGTTAAACATGAAGGAGAAAGGGGTTCAGAAAATATAACTAATACTTCCCCTCAACTCTATTTGGTTGGAGGGGTTTCTTTTTTGTACTTCCTGTATTTTGCTCAATTAGTTTGGAAATTTTAAGACGTTTCACCCCATAAGTTTGGCGATAAAAAGACGTTTCACCCTATTACGGTGTCGTGTTTATATTTGTATTTTTACTTTTTTGGCGAGCGAAAGCGAGCCTGTAACTTAACCCCTTCTGTACCGGCGACATCCTTTTCGTTATATTCTGGCAAATATTATACGAATTTATTCAGGTTAGGAAGGATGCGAATCCATGAAAAGGCCACAGACGATCTCAATTAATCCTTTTAGCTCCCATACATCCTTCCTAAGTTTCATAAACCCGTCTAACGGTAGCTGAAATATAACATAAAAAAGACGTCGCCGGTACAGAACGGGTTAAAAGTAATCAGTTATCGAAAAATGTACAAATTTATCTTGAAAGGGGTTCCGAGTGGAATTTTGTTTAGTTTGCAGGAAGTCTGGTGAGGCGTTTTGTTTAGTTTGCAGGAAGTCTGGTGAGGTGTTTTGTTTAGTTTGCAGGAAGTCTGGTGAGGCGTTTTGTTTAGTTTGCAGGAAGTCTGGTGAGGCGTTTTGTTTAGTTTGCAGGAAGTCTGGTGAGGCGTTTTGTTTAGTTTGCAGGAAGTCTGGTGAGGCATTTTGTTTAGTTTGCAGGAAGTCTGGTGAGGTGTTTTGTTTAGTTTGCAGGAAGTCTGGTTTTTGTTTAGTTTGCAGGAAGTCTGGTGAGGCGTTTTGTTTAGTTTGCAGGAAGTCTGGTGAGGCGTTTTGTTTAGTTTGCAGGAAGTCTTTTGTTTAGTTTGCAGGAAGTCTGGTGAGGCGTTTTGTTTAGTTTGCAGGAAGTCTGGTGAGGCGTTTTGTTTAGTTTGCAGGAAGTGTGGTGAGGGGTTTTTGTCAGCCTCGGAGACAAACTAAAATACATTGCTGGAAAACAGGCACAAGCAAGCACAATCCTCAAATACAAATTAAAGGGAAATGGGTAGTTTGTCTGGTCCCCCTTCTTCCTCATATTTAGCCCTATTAGTTTTCAGATTTTAAGACGTTTGCCTCATTAGTTTGGCGAATTTAAAACCTTTCGTCCCACATCAATAGCAAGACCTTTCGTGCCATTTAGGTGTATTTTTTTTTTCTGGCGAGCGATAGTGAGCCTGTAATTTTAAGAGAAACCGGCTTTTGGCCGGGACATTTTTCTGTAAAAAAAAAAGTAAAAATTTATGGTGAAGGGGGTCTAGGGAGTGGTTATGGTGAAGGGGGTCTAGGGAGTGTTTATGGTGAAGGGGGTCTAGGGAGTGTTTATGGTGAAGGGGGTCTAGGGAGTGTTTATGGTGAAGGGGGTCTAGGGAGTGTTTATGGTGAAGGGGGTCTAGGGAGTGTTTATGGTGAAGGGGGTCTAGGGAGTGTTTATGGTGAAGGGGGTCTAGGGAGTGTTTATGGTGAAGGGGGTCTAGGGAGTGTTTATGGTGAAGGGGGTCTAGGGAGTGTTTATGGTGAAGGGGGTCTAGGGAGTGGTTATGGTGAAGGGGGTCTAGGGAGTGTTTATGGTGAAGGGGGTCTAGGGAGTGTTTATGGTGAAGGGGGTCTAGGGAGTGTTTATGGTACAAAGGAGTACAAAAGAAATCAAGCAACAACAGATCTAGTGACCCTAGTCCTCCAAAACACTGAGGATCAAGTGCCCAAACAGTGGTTTAGAGTGGGTAAGGGAACATTGGAAAGGGAATTACTGCCCTGGAACTAATGTCCGTGGCAGGATTAGGAAGTTAGTAGGGGACAGATGGGTTAGTAACTGAGGGGGGATAAAATAAAGTTATTCATTTACAAACGCAGTCAGTCGCGGGTTTGATGCGAGATATTTGTCTAGGCGGAGTTTAAATGAATCAACGGTGATGCAGTCTATAATGTTTCGGGGAAGCCCATTCCACAAGTTGACAACTCGATTGAGGAAGAAATTCTTAGATTCGTGTGAGTTAAAAGATTTACCAATAATTTTGCAACCGTTTCCCCGCGTGTAATTAGATTGGTCGATAGTGAAGTACTTACTACAGTTCATATTGTCCATGCCTTTGATGATTTTGAACACTTGAATTAAGTCACCTCTTAATCTGCGCTGGGTTAAAGGAAATATATTTAATTCTCTAAGACGCTCTTCGTATGGTTTGTTCTTTAGGCTAGGTATCATTTTGGTAACTCTACGTTGAACTCGTTCTAGCTTGTTTATATCTTTTTGGTAATAAGGGCACCAGGATTGAACGCAGTATTCCAGAAGAGGGCGGACTAAGGAATTGTAGAGGGTTAGGATAACTTCTTTGGATTTATGCTCAAATGACCTGCCTATAAAGCCAATTATTTTGTTTGCCTTCTTAACAACTTCTGAACATTGTTGACTCGGTTTTAGGTTATTCGATATTGTTACTCCCAGATCGGTTTCTCTGTTTACATTCTTAAGCTGAGTGCCATTCATCGAATAGTTTGCTTTCTCATTTAGGTATCCGATATGCAGTACTTTACATTTATCCGCATTGAAACTCATTTGCCAAGTTTGGGCCGAACATGACAATTTATCTAGATTGTGTTGCATATCGTCAACTTGTTCTTTTGAGAGTATGCTATTTGCAATTTTTGTATCGTCAGCAAATTTTGAGATTGTACAGGTGAGACCCTCATCTATGTCGTTGATGTAAATTAGAAAGAGAATTGGTCCTAGTACCGATCCCTGGGGTACCCCGCTACTTACATTGGTCCATTTAGATGCCTTACCGTTTATGACTACTCTTTGCTTTCTGTCGCTGAGCCAATTTTCTATCCATTTCAACACACCGTCTTGTATTCCATGCGCTTTTAGTTTTAGCAGTAAACGTTTTTGGGAAATTTGTCAAAGGCCTTTTGAAAATCAAGGTATATAATATCTACAGCTTTACTCTCATCATAGAGGTTGAGGATATCGTGGAAGAAGTCTAAGAGGTTTGTTAAACAGGAACGTTTTTTACGAAAGCCGTGTTGAGTATCTTTAAGTATGTTATTTTCCTCTAAGTGATTTACGAGTCTGTCTCGTATGACCGTTTCTAGCATTTTACATACAACTGAGGTTAAGCTAATTGGACGATAGTTACTGGGTAGGGATTTGCTGCCTTTTTTGAATATCGGTGTTACGTTGGCTAGCTTCCACTGATCGGGCATAGTTCCAGACTGCAAGGATTTATTGAATAGTAATGTCAGTGGTTTGGAGAGCTCATCCTTAGCTTCCTTTAGAACTCTAGGCGAGATTGTATCAGGTCCAGGCGTTTTATTTACCTTGAGTTTATCTAAACAATTCAATACTTCTCTCTCTGTAACGGTGATATTGATTAGAACATCTGAATTATCAATCTGAATCGGCGATGGTGTAGGGATATCACTGAGGTCTTCTGTTGTAAAAACTGATGCAAAGAAGGTATTGAGGGCATTACTCATTTGAACTTCGTCTTTGGTGTATTCTCCATTTTCATCGACTAACGGTCCAACAGTTGAAGTAACTACTTTTTTCTTTCTGATATAACTATAGAATTCTTTCGGGTTTGTTTTACTTTGATTCGCAATATGCAACTCTAAGGTCTTTTTACTTTGCTTAATTAACTTTGTGGCTTTGCGTCGTAGCTCTACAAATTTCAGCCGATCTTCGTCATTTTGTGAGGATTTTAATCTATCATTAGCAAATTTTTTAGCAAGCAGGCAGTTTGAAATATCTTTATTCCACCATTTGGGCTTATTATTATGGCCTGGTCGCCGTATTTTCGATGGTATGCAGTCTTGCACTGCTTTTAGGTAAGTGGCTTCGAATACCTTCCAAGATGTATTGATGTCGTTATTGTGAATTAAAAAGCTCCAGTCAGTTTCTTTAAACATAGCTCTAAGTTTATGGAAGTTTGCTTTCTTGAAATTAGGGACTTTTTCGATGCTACTATTTGGTTCGTTACTAGTAAACTTTAAAGTGAAAGTTATCGTACGATGGTCGCTGTTACTGAATTCATCACCAACATTGAAATTCTCTATTAATTCTTCTTTTGTTGCAAGTACAATGTCAAGAACGTTATTACCACGGGTCGGCGTTCCAACAAATTGATAAAGCGAACTCTCTTGCAAGTTCGTATACAAGTCATGTCCGGAGTGTGAAGTAAGAGTATCGCCCCACTTGGTCACAGGTAAATTAAAGTCTCCATAAATTACGGTATCTTGTGAGTTACTTACATCTGCAATTTGTTCGTAAATTTCTCGGTCAGTTTGCACTGATTGAGCTGGAGGTCTGTATATTAATGCAAGTATTATTTTTGTACCTTTATTATTCTTTATTAGCTCAAAAGATGCGTCGACGTTCACAATTGGAGGTTTTGACAAGAGGGTAGGGTTAAGGCTTTCTTTGATATAAAGTAAAACGCCACCTCCATTTCGATTTATTCGGCTTTTCTCAAACATTACATAACCGGGAAGTGAATACTCTGCTAAAAAGTCTCTATCTTCTGTATTGAGCCAAGATTCTGTTATGCCAATCACATCATAATTTTCTGTAAACACTAGCTCCTCTAAATCTGAAAATGTATTGCGTATGCTACGAGCGTTTGCATAGAAAACCTTTAAATTTGTTATTTTAGAACTCACGGAACGCTCTTTAATAATATTTTTGGTTCTTGTCGGATCTACATTTATGTTCATGGCTGTCCTCGGTCCTCGCTGTCTTCGGTCCTTATCGCTGGTGGTCCTCGGTTGCCTCTGTTTTTTTCTTGGCGTTGGATGATTTATGTCACTGCTGCTGCTTCTTCTCGGATGGCGTTTTGTTCCATGGCTGCGGACTGCTTCGTGTAGGAGACGACCCATGCGTGCTGAACCCACAGGGTTTAGATGAGTGCCATCCTTGCGGAACAGAGTAGGCTGGTTGTAGAAGTTGTCCCAGAGGTTGATGAATTCAACTTCTTCCCTCAGACACAAATATTTTAGTCGGCTATTTGTGCTGAAGGCCTTGTCGTAGAATTTGTCAGGTGCGTCGATCTTGGGGAGAATGCCTGAGATGATGATATTCCTTGACTTGTTTTTGTAGTGCTGGATCATCTTGCAATATTTCTCCATCAACTCTTCGGATCTGGTGCGCATGACGTCATTTGAACCAGCATGGATGACAAAAAGGGTATTTTCATTTGCATCCTTTGTGGTATCTTCGAAGGCTTCCACAATGTCGTCCAGTCCAGCTCCTGGGATGCAAAATCTTTTTCGTTGATTTGGGACTCTGTCGCAGAACTCTTCGACCTGTCCTCGTAGGATGGAATCCCCAACGAGCCTGGTCTCCTCTGGTTCGTCTTCCATCTCTACCAATATCTCAAATCTGTTTGACATTGTGACTGGTAGATGAGACCTTTTCTGCGTTGGCCGTGCACCGTTCCTCACTGGTGTAAATCCGGAAACCTGTTTTTTTTTTTTTTTTTTTTTTTCTATGTGATTGAGGGAGGCAAAAGGCATAACTGCCTATAGCGAGTGCCTCCCCCATAGTTGAAAGAGTGACAGGGCCAAAATCAAGGGACGTTCGAGCCAAAATGCCTGGACACACGGAGTTTGAAGCAATTTAAGTCATAGGAAGAGGGAAAGACTGATTCTGGGAGAGAGTTCCAGAGCTCAGCTGTTGAGTAGAAGAAAGTTTGAGAGTAACGTTTCACTCTTGGGTTGGAGAGTTGCACAGAGTAGGGGTGGGATTGAGTTGCAAGACGGGTACCACGTGCCCTACGTAAAGGAGGTGGTATGCACTGGGATAGCTCTGAGGAACACTGATTATTATAGTAGCGATAGAATAGCGAGAGAGATGCAACATTGCGGCGGAGAGAGAGAGATTGCAGAGAGTTGGTGAGTGGACGGGAGTTAATGATACGAAAGGCCTTCCTTTCAACTTTGTCTAGGAGAGCAGTGTGAGAGGAACCTCCCCACACATGTGAACAATACTCAATACAAGGGCGCACTATGCCCCTGTACAGAGCAAGAAGCTGTGCAGGGGAAAAGAACCCCCTAAGGCGGTTGAGCACACCCAGCTTCTGGGATGCTGCCTTAGCAAGACTGGTAATATGGTCCTTCCAAATGAGAGCAGAAGAAAAAGAGACACCAAGAATATTGAGAGAAGATGAAGGGTTGATTTTTGTATTGTTGAAGAATAAGGGATAGTCCGCTGGGAGATCCTGACGGGTAGATAGATGGAGAAATTGGGTTTTGGAAGCATTAAAGTTAACAAGGTTTTCTCTGCCCCAATTGGAAATAGTATTTAGATCAGAATTTAAGAGTTCTATGGCTTCATTACGTTTGTCGTTGAGGGATTGCTGGCTGGGGCGTTCTGAAAAACTAATGGAGTAGTGCAAGGTTGAGTCGTCTGCGTATGAATGGATGGGAATTAAGGTACAGTTAAGGAGATCATTTATAAAAATTAGAAAGAGAATAGGAGATAGGACAGAGCCCTGAGGAACACCGGAGTTTATAGAGTGAGGAAGTGAACAATGGCCGTCCACAACCGCGGCTATGGAACGGCCGGAAAGGAAATTAGAGACAAAGGCACAGATGGAGGGATAGAAACCGAAGGAGGGTAGTTTAGAAATTAAAGATTTATGCCAGACTCTATCGAAGGCTTTCGATATGTCTAGTGCAATAGAAAAAGTCTCACCGAAGTCCCGAAAGGAGGATGACCAAGAGTTAGTAAGATATGAAAGAAGATCACCAGTAGAGCGACCCTTAAGGAAGCCATACTGGCGATCTGAGAGCAGATTATGAGAAGAGAAATGCTTAAGAAATTTGGAAGCAAGAATAGTTTCAAAAACTTTAGAAAGACAAGAGATAAGAGCAATTGGACGATAGTTGGAGGGTTGAGAGCGGTCACCCTTCTTTGGGACAGGTTGAATGTGAGCAAACTTCCAGCATGAAGGGAAGACGTTAGAGGATAGACAGAGACGAAAGAGTATGCCTAGGCAGGGAGTCAGCACGGAAGCACAGTTTTTGAGAACAACAGGAGGAACACCGTCCGGACCGTACGCCTTATTAGTGTTAAGCCCAGAGAGGGTAGAAAGTACATCTTTAGAAGAGATTAGGATATTAGGCATAAGTAAGAGAGAGGAGGGCGGAGAAGGAGGAATAGCACCGGAATCATCCAAGGTGGAGTTTCTAGCAAAAGTTTGAGCGAAGAGTTTAGCTTTGTCAGAGGAAGAAGTGATGGTTGTGCCATCAGAGTGGGAAAGGGGAGGGAAAGACGAGGAAGAGAAATTGTTGGAGAGGTTTTTGGCTAGATGCCAGAAAGCTTGGGAAGAGCTAGAGTTGGATAGTTCAGTGCATTTATTATTGATGAAAGAGTGTTTGGCAAGTCGAAGAACAGATTTGGCTTGATTCCGGGCAGAAACATATGAAGAATGAGAGTCTTGAGTTTTAAGGCGTCGGTACCGTTTGAATGCTTCCTCCTTATTGCGGACAGCAGTAGAACAGGCGTGAGTAAACCAAGATTTTTTAGCATTAGTCTGAGAGAAAGAGAATGGAATGTATGCTTCCATGCCCGATAGGATTACCTCGGTAATGCGTTCAGCACTCTCCGAGGGTCCTCGGCCATGGAAGCAGAAATCATTCCATGGGAAATCAAAGAAGTACTGCCGAAGAGCCTCCCAGTCGGCAGCGCCAAAGTGCCACAAGCGCCGCCGGCTAGGAGGATCGGGTGGCTGTACTGGAGAGATAGGACAGGTGACAGAGATAAGTTTATGGTCGGAGGAGCCCAAAGGAGAGAAAAGATCGACAGTATAAGAAGAAGGGTTAGAAGTTAGAAACAGGTCAAGAATGTTGGGCCGATCTCCGATGCGATCCGGGATACGGGTGGGTTGCTGAACTAACTGCTCTAGGTCATTTAGGATAGAAAAGACGTAGGCTTGTTCACCAGGTGGATCAGTAGTGTGAGAGGAGAGCCAATGGCGGTGGTGAACGTTGAAATCTCCTAAGATGGAGATTTCTGAGAAAGGAGAAATGGATAGAATGTGTTCCACTGTAGAGTTTAGATAGTCAAAGAATTTGGGAAAGTTGGTAGAGTTAGGGGAAAGATAGACAGCACAGAAATATTTAGTAAGAGAATGACAGGAAAGTCGGGGAGAGGAGTGGTTAGAACGGGGGCGAGGGGTTGGTACTGTTCGTGCTAGCAAGCTTCTTGCACGAGGAGTGGGGGAGAGACTAAGGTGAACAGGGCGGCTGTCCTGGTTTGATGTCGGCTCAGGTTCGTCAGAAGCATCTGCTGCAGTGTCTACTGCAGGTGTTGGATTGTTGGCAGATGACGTTGGGGCGGTGGTGGATGCTGGAGTTGAAACAATTGGAGTTAGTGATACTCCAACGTTGAGTGTTACAAACTCTTGGAGTGATTCCAGCTTCCTGGTGAGGGCGTTGATCTTGTTATGGGCTTCATCCAATTTTGCTGTCAAATCCTCTCGTTGCTGGCAGAGTCGGCAGACTTGTGGATCGACAGGAGCAAACATGGAAGCACCAAACCTACCGGCGCAGTTCGTACAGGCACGAGGCATGGTGATGATCACTTTCTTCAGATCACTTCACTCACTTAAAAACACTTAACTCACTTTAAAAATACTAAACTCACTTTAAAAACACTTCACTCCCTTCAGGTCGCTTCACTTACTTAAATAGGCCTAACCGAAAACAAAAATGTTGAAATACACACACATAGGTTATCAGCGGTGATAGCCTAACCGAAAATTAAAACAAAACTAAATTAAATTTGAATACGCAGTGATAGCCGAACCGAAAACAATTTTATGTTTATTTAAACAGAAATAGGCCACTAGGGGTTATAGCCTATCCTAACCGAAAACAAAAATTATGAAATACCGTTAAGCAGAAATAGGCCACCAGCGGTGATAGCCTAACTGAAAATTTAAAAATTGAAGTACGCAGAAATAGGCCACCAGGGATGATAGCCTAGACTAACCGAAAACAAAAATAACCGAAAACAAAAATTATGAAATACCGGTACGCAGAAATAGGCCACCAGCGGTGATAGCCTAGACTAACCGAAAACAAAATAACCGAAAACAAAACTTATGAAATACCGGTACGCAGAAATAGGCCACCAGCGGTGATAGCCTAACTGAAAATTTAAAAATTGAAGTACCGTACGCAGAAATAGGCCACCAGGGATGATAGCCTAGACTAACCGAAAACAAAAATAACCAAAAACAAAAAAGTATGAAATATGCAGAAGTAGGCTACCAGGGGTGATAACCTACCTAAAAAAGCAAAACAAATATATATATGACTAAATATACAATTCACCAAATAAAGATAATATAAAAATAAAGTGTAACTGCACACAAGGGGTTAATATACTGTATCAACAGATGGCGCTGGTGTCACTGTAGGCTAGTCAAGCAGGATTATATTTAGATAAACAAAGTTATCAGTCAAAGGTTACTACAAGATCATGCAAGCAACAACTAAAATTACAGATACATATAGCTACAGTAGGATACTGAATACGATACCTACTAGAGTTAATAAGAAAATACAAAGCTAGGTCGATTAGAGGTGCGCGTGCGTCGTCTGCTACAAGCTAGGATAACAAATGTAAACAACAATGTTTATCAGTCAGAAAAGCAATAATATAACATGCACGGCAACTACAGAACTATGTGGAGGTTAAACAAGCACTTAACTACTGTTCATGCAATGAATAAAGGGAATTGGGATATGAAATACTCAAATTAGGATCGAGTTTTCTCAGTGGCGATGCGGAGCTGTTGGCGGTGCTAAAGCCGGCGGGTGAAGGGGGTCTAGGGAGTGTTTATAGTGAAGGGGGTCTAGGGAGTGTTAATGGTGAAGGGGGTCTAGGGAGTGTTTATGGTGAAGGGGGACTAGGGAGTGTTTATGGTGAAGGGGGTCTAGGGAGTGTTTATAGTGAAGGGGGTCTAGGGAGTGATTATGGTGAAGGGGGTCTAGGGAGTGTTTATGGTGAAGGGGGTCTAGGGAGTGTTTATAGTGAAGGGGGTCTAGGGAGTGTTTATAGTGAAGGGGGTCTAGGGAGTGTTTATGGTGAAGGGGGTCTAGGGAGTGTTTATGGTGAAGGGGGTCTAGGGAGTGTTCATGGTGAAGGGGGTCTAGGGAGTGTTATAGTGAAAGGGGTCTAGGGAGTGTTTATAGTGAAGGGGGTCTAGGGAGTGTTTATGGTGAAGGGGGTCTAGGGAGTGTTTATGGTGAAGGGGGTCTAGGGAGTGGTTATGGTGAAGGGGGTCTAGGGAGTGTTTATGGTGAAGGGGGTCTAGGGAGTGTTTATGGTGAAGGGGGTCTAGGGAGTGTTTATGGTGAAGGGGGTCTAGGGAGTGTTTATGGTGAAGGGGGTCTAGGGAGTGGTTATGGTGAAAGGGGTCTAGGGAGTGTTTATGGTGAAGGGGGTCTAGGGAGTGTTTATGGTGAAGGGGGTCTAGGGAGTGTTAATGGTGAAGGGGGTCTAGGGAGTGTTTATGGTGAAGGGGGTCTAGGGAGTGTTTATGGTGAAGGGGGTCTAGGGAGTGTTATTGTGAAGGGGGTCTAGGGAGTGTTTTTGGTGAAGGGGGTCTAGGGAGTGTTTATCGTAAAGGAGGTCTAGGGAGGGTTTATGGTGAAGGGGGTCAGGGAGTGTTTATGGTGAAGGGGGTCTAGGGAGTGTTTATAGTGAAGGGGGTCTAGGGAGTGTTTATGGTGAAGGGGGTCTAGGGAGTGTTTATGGTGAAGGGGGTCTAGGGAGTGTTTATGGTGAAGGGGGTCTAGGGAGTGTTTATGGTGAAGGGGGTCTAGGGAGTGTTTATGGTGAAGGGGGTCTAGGGAGTGTTTATGGTGAAGGGGGTCTAGGGAGTGTTTATGGTGAAGGGGGTCTAGGGAGTGTTTATGGTGAAGGGGGTCTAGGGAGTGTTTATGGTGAAGAGGGTCTAGGGAGTGTTTATGGTGAAGGGGGTCTAGGGAGTGTTTATGGTGAAGGGGGTCTAGGGAGTGTTTATGGTGAAGGGGGTCTAGGGAGTGTTTATGGTGAAGGGTGTCTAGGGAGTGTTTATGGTGAAGGGGGTCTAGGGAGTGTTTATGGTGAAGGGGGTCTAGGGAGTGTTTATGGTGAAGGGGGTCTAGGGAGTGTTTTTTATTTAAGCTTGATGAAGGTCCAGCGAGGAAACTAAACATTAAATGAATTATAAATAATTAGACCCCCAAAATAACCACTGTCCCCTTAAACACAATATCATAATAAGCTCCAAGACGTCGGACCACATACAGCTGAGAGCTACAGTCTGCTTTATTTTAGCTCATGGTAAATTGCCATTGCCAGATAAATGGATATCAAATCGTAGTCTTCTGTACCGGATACGCCTTTGCACTTTATTCCAGCTACTATTAGACGATTTTATCAAGCTTAAAATGGGCCTCCAATAATTAACAGGCTTCGAACTATCTCACTTAACCTTTTTGACTACTACATATCCTTCTTAAACTGCTCAAAGTCGTCTAAATAAAGCTAACATAAAATTAAGAAGACGTCGCCGGTACGGAAGGGGGTTAACTGTCTTGATGGTGTAATGATTAGAGTGTTCAAGATATGTATGTGGTAACCCAGGTTCGAATCCCGGGAGGATCACATGCTTACATTAATTTCGTTGGGAAATGTTCGGTGTTTGGAGTGAAATTAATAAACTATATTATTTTGCTAACTATTGTGTTCTTAACCCCTTCACCACCATTACGTAATTGTCATCATATTCTCGTTACCATTAGATGATTTAATTTAGGTTGTAATCTACCTGGACAACTAAAATGGGTAAAACAAAAATAATCTATGTGTAGGAAGGAGAGAAAAGGCAATTTTCCAGTAACGAGTTCTCTCCCAGAATAAAAAGAGCGACAGAGAGCCAAACTCATGTAACATTAACTACTGACTTGAGCTGGACACATTATGTTAGAAGCATTGCTAAGAATGCCTCTAAAAAACTGGGACTCCTGTACAGAGTTCGAGAATTCTTCACTGACGAGCAGTTGGCCGTGATATATAAAAGTCATGTGCGTTCTCAGATGGATTACTGTTCACCTCTGTGGGGTGGAAGTGGAGTGGTTGCATTTAGGCAGTTGGACAAAATTCAAAATAAAGCTATTAGATTAATCAATAACCCTGCAATCACACAGGACCTTCCTACATTATCCATACGAAGAAACGTTGCATCCCTTGCATTATTCTACAGATATTTTCACAGCAATTGTTCCGAGGAACTTGCTTCAATTGTGCCGCCTCTCCACTTCTTTCCCCGTAGAACTAGGGCAGCTGAGAGCGCCCATGAATTTACACTTTCTCCTCCACAATGCAGAACTTCTGCTTATCAGAATTCATTTATCCCCAGAGCTACTACTCTTTGGAATTCACTTCCCTCGAATTGCTTTCCACAAACTTACAATCTATAAATGTTTAAATCCAGTTGTTACAAACATTTTATGAATGGAGGATGCCTTTAGGCACATGGACCTTTTTGTTTTATCTGTGTTTTTCCTTCCTCCGTTCATTGTCTCTAAAAAAAAAAAAAAAAAAAACTCAAGGGACGTTGGAGTCAAAATGCCAGGACACACGAAGTTTAAAGCAGTTCAAGTCATAGGATGAAGGAAAGATTGATTATGGGAGAAAGTTCCAGAGTTCACTAGTTGAGTAGAAGAAAGACTAAGAAAATATGCCAATTCTGGGATTGGAGAGTTGGACAGAATAGGAGTGGGACTGTATTGAAAGGCGGGTGCCTCGCACTCGCAACAGGGGAGGGGGTATGCACTGAGAGAGCTCTGAAGAACACTGACCTACCAAACATGGCGAAGGGGTAGGCCTAGGCTCTAGCACACTTGGAAGGTCAATAGTACCTTCCTGAACCACTTCCACATCAGGATCATCACTCCTGTCTCCCCCCTCAAATACATCTACATTGTCGTCCTCTCCAAAGCCAATGAAATCGTCAACTTCGCTTCCACTTCTAATACATTTTTCTTTGTCCACCAAGCTTTCGCCACTGCTCACTTCAATGGTAAAAAGTTCTCGCTGTATAGCACTTTCACTCAACAAACGTTTCACTTTCTTCACTTTCTTTCGTTGATCATTCTTCTCGGTTGGAACAGGTGTCGAAGTTGCGAGCGGGGTAGTGGTGGGGCGCACGGGAGGTTGCACAGAATCGGACGCATCGGAATTCATGATTTCACTATAACTCGCTATGGCGGCCACGTTGGAACTGATATCTGTAGTAGTTGAGGCTTGGTGGCGCTGCGATCGCCCCTGCAAAGTAAATTTTGGCTGCGAGAATTTCAAAGCACGCTTTCAAGCGCAGGGCTTTTATAAGGACACCGGGGTCTGACCCATCTGCCGCGCCGTCCTGTTAAAAGGTCACCCGGGCTCGAAGGGTTAAAATTTCAAAAATTAATACGGCTAAACATGAGGGAGAAGGGGGTCCAGAAAAACGGCCCATCTCCTCTTAACCCCTTCAGCACGAGGACTAACATTGATTCTGGCTTACAATAAAGGATTCCATGCAGTCTGAGAAGGTCCTATGTTACAGAGATGGTTTAATGAGGCAGTATTTACCCCTTTGATATCAAGCTTAAGGGGACAGTGGTTAATTTTGGTGGGTCTATATATTTATATATTCATATATTTTGGTAGTTTCCTCCCTAGACCTCCATTAAACTTAAAACAAAAAAACACGTTAGATTCCACTTTGAGGTTAATTTGTACAGCTTTCGGTAGAAAAAATATCACGGCCAAAGGCCGATGAATTTGGTGATTTTAAGACTTTTCACTCCATTTCTCTGTCAATATTAAGACCTTTCGTGCCATTTAGGTGTCGATTTTGTTTCCTGGTGAGCGACAGCGAACCTGTAATTTTAACCGGCCTTTGGCCAGCACATTTGTCTACAGAAATATTTACAAAAATGTATCTTATAAGGAGATTTTCGGGGTGTCTTTATAAGCTATGGAGGCCTAGCGAGGAAACTAAGAAAACAAATATGTAAATAAAAAAAATAGACCAAAAATATAAGCCCCACCCCCTTAACACTATGTGGTTGTTGTTCTTGTTGTTGTTGTTCCCCATGCTGCCTGGCCGAACAGCCCCAAGGCCCCGAGTAAGGCCAAGGCCATAAACGAGCGCCCCCACAGAACCCTCTCTGCCGACCACAATAAAGCCTGGGTGACCGAAGCCACTCCATGGTGGGGAGCTGAGAGGGTGTGTAAACGCCCGGGAAACCAAAGCCCCACCCAGGGCCCTGTGCCCCTCAGCAATTATGAAGAGAAAGTTGAGGGGCAAAGGAATAATGTGACGCTTTAGCTTCCAATCTTGGTAGATTGGGAGGTCAATCCACGGAATGTACCACACTATGTGGTACAACGTTATTATCAGTTGTTATGATATTTGGTTTATTAATTATTGAGGGTTCGAATTCTTATTATACTGTATATATATATATATATATATGTATAAAATATATATATATATATATATATATATATATATATATATATATATATATATATATATATATATATAATATATATATATATATTTTGTTTTTTAAATTTCCGAACAATATATTCTACTTAATTAAGGGGGCAGTGCTTGGTTTTTTGTCTATATATTAATTTATGAGTTTATTTTTTAGTTTCCTCGCTAGACCTCCATCAAGCTTAGAAAAACACCCCCTAGACCACCTTTCAAGATAAATGTGTACATTTATTCGGTAGAAAAAGGTCGCGGCCGAAGGCCTGTTCCTTCTAAAATTAGAGGCTCGCTTTCGCTCACCACGAAAATATCGAAACCTAAAGGGCACGAAAGATCTTAATTTTGACCAAAAAAATGAGGCGAAATGTCTCAAAATCTCAAAACTAAGGCAACGAACGCCTTAAAATCTCAAAACTAATATGCTAAACATGAGAGAGAAGGGTGTCAATACCCAGCGAGTACTACCCCCTTAACTCCCTAGACTAGAACAACGTCCCCCAGACTCCCTTCAAGATAAATATGTAAATTTTTCAGGAAACAAATGTACCGACTAAAGAACGATTTATCCCAAATTACAGGCTCGCTATCGCTCGCCCAATATACATCAATACATTATTGGGTTGAAGCGTCTTATAACCACCAAACTAATAACACATAACGTCTAATTAATTAAGGGGAGATGGGACGTTTTTCTGGTCCCCCTTCTCCCTCATGTTTAGCACCATTAGTTTTCAGATTTTAAGATGTTTGCCCCATTAGTTTGGCGAATTTAAGTCCTTTCGTCTCATTTCTATATCCATATCAAAATCTTTCGTGCCATTTAGGTGTCATTTTTTTTCCTGCCGAACTATACCGAGCCTGTAATTTTAAGAAATACCGGCCTTCGGCCGTGACATTTTTCTATTGAAAAATGTAAAAATGTATCTTGAGTCTTGGGAGTGTTTTTTGTTTAAGCTTAATGAAGGTCTAGCCATGAAACTAAAAGGTAAATGAATATATTAATAAATATACTAAAACAAATAAAATAAATAAATGACCACTATCCCCTTAACCTCTTCAAAATTATGACGCGTTTTTTATATCTATTTTGTTGGACAATTATTACAGGATTATTTGTGAGAAGGATCTGTGGGAATCAAAAGGGGTAAAGAATATCTCAATCAACCCCTCGGATTTCCATAGACCCTTCCGAATCTGAATCAAAATCGTCTAACGGTAGCCAGAACAAACTGTTGAAATGGGTCGGAATCCGCCAAGGGGCAGGAGATGATTTTATCCAGCTTAGGAAGGATCGGTGGGAATTTAAGGGGGTAGTGCTTGTTTTTTGTTTTTTTTTTTTTTTTTTATATATACAGGTATATACAGTACTGTATATATTTCTGTATTAATATATTTTTGAGTTTCATCCCTACACTTGCATCAAACTTTAAATAACACCCCTCGACCCCTTTTCAAGATATATTTGTACATATTTCAGTAGAAAAAATTCCCAGCCAAAGGCCGGTTTCTTCTAAAATTACAAGCATGCTATCTCTCGCCAGAAAAAAAGCAACACCTGAACGGTCCGAAAGGTCCTAATTAATATTGACAAACAAATGCGGTACAAGGTCTTAAAATCGACACACTAATGGAACGAACGTCTTAAAGTCTCAAAACTAGTATGCTGAACATGAGGGAGAAGGGTGTCCAGAAAAAGCGACCTCCTCCCCCTTAGCGGGTAAAGACGGTCTCAATCAACCCTCTGTCTTCCATACACCCTTCCTAATCTGAATATAATCGTCTAATAATAGCCAGAAAACAGAAAAGAAACGCGTCGTCGTCTCTTGAAAGGGTTTAAAACATATTTCTTGCGACAATTTGTACGTTTTTTATATATCAAGTCAAAAGATTATTTTGGTATTGAAAACCCCGTTCAAATGTGTCCATTTTAAGGGAACAGTGGTGATTTGTTTGGGTCTATTAATATTTATATTTATTTAGTATTTTGTTTCCTCCCTAAACCTCCATCAAATTTAAGAAAACATTTATTAGACCACCCTTCGAGATAAATGTGTACATTTTTCAGTAGAAATAATGTCACGGCCGAAGGCCGATTCCTCCTCAATTACAGGGTCGCTATCTCTCGCCAGGAATAAAATTGACACCAAAAGGGCACGAACGGTCTAAAAATTGACAACGAAATGGGGTGGAAGGTCTTTGAATCGACAAACTAATGGGCAAACGTCTTAAAGTCTCAACACTAATGGGGATAAGCATGAGGAAGAAAGGGGACCAGACAAACGGCCCATCTCCCCTTAACCTGACAAGCGCGATATAGACGTAGGTGCTAGGGTAGTTATTTGTGCATTTCTAGCCCTGGATTCTGACAGAATTCGTTATATTTACAATATAAACCATTATTTGTTTTCGGTATGCTTTTATTTTACATATATGATGTATATATGAACCTTCAAGAGTGCTAAAATAAGTGGGAAAAGCATTTGGGTGGTGAAAAACGAAGATATTGGCCACCCGGTCATAATCTCAGGCGAGAGAGAGAGACAGGCAGCCTTCCCCTCTCGCTGTCTGGGAGTCAACTGAGAAGAGCGGGGCGGTGTGTGCCGGTGTCTGGGTGTTGCATAACGATCTTTTATGCAACCCACTTGTGCTACATTATCGCGGGAGAGAAAAATAACCGATAAATGATGATAATAAGAGGAAAAATGGGTGATAATTGAGGAGGGGAGGGAGGGGGGAATAAGGTGGGGAAGGAGGGGAGGGGGGTGGGTGAGATTTACATGGATGAGTACTGGAGGGGAATTATCTCACCTAGAGACAAATTCCTTTGTTTTGATAGGCCCTTTTTTTTTATGGAAGGCTTTTTTTATGGTCCTGCTTCCGTGAGGCCTATCGCGTTCCCTATAGGAAGCCTTCCGTGAGGCCTATCGCGCTTGCCGGGTTAAAGAGGAAAATACATGCCTTTTTTTCTGGACCCCCTTCTCCATCAGTTAGCCTTATTTGTTTTGATGTTTTAAGACGTTCGCCCCTTTAGTTTGACGACTTTATGACCCTTAGCTCCATTTATTTGTCAATTTTAAGACCATTCGTGCCACTCAAGTGTCGATTATTTCCTGACGAGCAAATGCTAGCCTGAAGTTTGAGTCAGAGGCTGTGGCATTTTTCTTCCGAAAAATGTACAAATGTATGGGGTAGTCTTTTATGCTTTAAAACAAAAAATATAATAATAATAATAATAATAATAATAATAATAATAATAATAATAATAATAATATTAATACACAATTTAGTATTATGACGAGTTGTTCTGGCTGTTATTAGACGATTGTATTCAGATTAGGAAGGACATATAGAAGTCAGAAGGTTAATTGAGATAGCCTTCTGCAGATCCTTCCTAAGCTGTATACAATCGTCTACTGATAGCCAGAATAAACTGTCAAAACGTGTGATGATCCTCAAGAGGTTAATATATTGTATGTGATAATGTGATAATACACACTATACTTGGTTTGATATATTGTATGTGATAATGTGTTAATACACACGATACTTGGTTTAATATATTGTATGTGATAATGTGATAATACACACTATACTTGGTTTGATATATTGTATGTGATAATGTGATAATACACACTATACTTGGTTTGATATATTGTATGTGATAATGTGATAATACACACTATACTTGGTTTAATATATTGTATGTGATAATGTGATAATACACACTATACTTGGTTTAATATATTGTATGTGATAATGTGATAATACACACTATACTTGGTTTGATATATTAAGAACATAAGAACATAAGAACATAAGAAAATGGGAGTCTGCAGAAAGCCGATTGGCCTAAGCAAGGCAGATCCCTGTCCCACACAACCCCAATTACAAAGCCCAATTATAGGCTCAACACTCTAATACCCTGAGGATCATCTTACCAAACCGGTTAGAGATAGTGTATGTGATAATGTGATAATACACACTATACTTGGTTTAATATATTGTATGTGATAATGTGATAATACACACTATACTTGGTTTGATATATTGTATGCGATAATGTGATAATACACATTATACTTGGTTTGATATATTGTATGTGATAATGTGATAATACACACTATACTTGGTTTGATATATTGTATGCGATAATGTGATAATACACACTATACTTGGTTTGATATATTGTATGTGATAATGTGATAATACACACTATACTTGGTTTAACATATTGTATGTGATAATGTGATAATACACACTATACTTGGTTTGATATATTGTATGTGATAATGTGATAATACACACTATACTTGGTTTAACATATTGTATGTGATAATGTGATAATACACACTATACTTGGTTTGATATATTGTATGTGATAATGTGATAATACACACTATACTTGGTATAGTGTGAAGTGGTCTTGCCACTGGCCTGGTAATCCAAAGGTCCCGGGTTCAAATCCCAATGTATCAATGGGAAGATATTATTGGGATGGAATTTGTGCTGTACCTGGTATCAGTGCATTACCACAAGCCCACCGAAACGTCAATAAAATACCCTCATTGTTCCCTGATTAAATAGCACTGTATGAATATTCCCATATTCAAAATATGCTATAGGGGTGCAATGCCTGATGAGTTATCTGGTCAACAGATGGCGTTGTGTGTGTGTAAGTGTGAGAGTCCGAGTGTAGTGGGTGAGACAGTGAAGCACGGGAACGGGGTGGCTTCAGAGGTGGGGTCGTTTCGGGCCATGAGTGAGCACCGTGCCTCATGTGAAGGCAAGATGGCAGGTGCTCGTTGTGCTCTACGTGCTTCACATGTCTCACTCCCTAGACTGGAACAAGACCTCACGGGCTTCACTGTTCATTGTAAAGCGGTGAATGTTAAGGCTCTCAGCCTATGCCCGAGAGGAAGTAAGTTGGAATATAGAAAAAAAAAAAAAAAAAAAAAATTGTATGTGATAATGTGATAATACACACTATACTTGGTTTAATATATTGTATGTGATAATGTGATAATACACACTATACTTGGTTTAATATATTGTATGTGATAATGTGATAATACACACTATACTTGGTTTAATATATTGCATTTGATAATGTGATAATACACACTATACTTGGTTTAATATATTGTATGTGATAATGTGATAATACACACTATACTTGGTTTAATATATTGTATGTGATAATGTGATAATACACACTATACTTGGTTTGATATATTGTATGTGATAATGTGATAATACACACTATACTTGGTTTAATATATTGTATGTGATAATGTGATAATACACACTATACTTGGTTTGATATATTGTATGTGATAATGTGATAATACACACTATACTTGGTTTAATATATTGTATGTGATAATGTGATAATACACACTATACTTGGTTTGATATATTGTATGTGATAATGTGATAATACACACTATACTTGGTTTGATATATTGTATGTGATAATGTGATAATACACACTATACTTGGTTTGATATATTGTATGTGATAATGTGATAATACACACTATACTTGGTTTGATATATTGTATGTGATAATGTGATAATACACACTATACTTGGTTTAATATATTGTATGTGATAATGTGTATGTGATAATGTGATAATACACACTATACTTGGTTTAATATATTGTATGTGATAATGTGATAATACACACTATCTATCTATCTATCTATTGCCTGACGCCGTGATCCCCGAAGGGGTGGCCACGAACGAACCGCCCCCATGCACCTCTGTCCCCAGTCAGTCAACGCCCCTCCCCCAACCAGCACCGCCTTCGTTCATGTAGTTCCTCACTCCATCCTTCCACCTCATATTCGGTCTACCTCTCCCCCTCTGTCCCTCCACCTCGCTCTCGTACACCCTCTTAGTCATTCTCTCGCTTTCCATACGTTCCATATGGCCGAACCATCTCAAGTTGTTCCTTTTCACACTTTCCAGCACATCTACCTCCACACAACACCTCCTTCTTACTTCCTCATTAGTCTGTCTATCCCTCCATGTAACTCCGCACGCACTCCTTAAGTAATTCATTTCCACTGCTCTCACTCTTGGTCTGAGTTTCTCAACCAACGTCCATGCTTCGCTTCCGTAAGTCAGTGTCGGGATTACCACACTGTCATGCAAGGACTTCTTCACTTCCATACTGACCACCCTATTTCTTGTTACTGCTTTTAGCGTTCCTACAACCCTCTTCCCCTGTTGTACCCTCTCCCGCACCTCTTCATCCATAGTCCCATCTTTACTCAACACACTGCCCAGATACTTAAAAGAGTTGACGATCTCCATAGCCTGACCGTTCAGCTTCACCTCACACTCTGTGACTTCACCCCTTTCGAAGACCATAACCTTGCTCTTCCCCGTATTTACCTTCAAATTCCGTTTTTCGCACACTGTTCCAAACTCCTTTACCAGACCCTGCAACTCCCATTCATTATCACTCATCAGAACTGTATCATCCGCAAACAGCAGTATAGGTAGCTTCCACTCAATTCCCTCCCTTTTCAGCGATACACCAACATCCACTGCTCTTGATAGTATTTCTTTCATAACTCCATCCATATATACAGTAAACAACCACGGGGACATCACACACCCCTGTTTCAAACCAACATTCAGGTCAAAGAACTCGCTCTGCTCACTCTCCACACGTACTGCCGCCTTTGCACCCTCATACATGCTCTTCACTGCTTTCAGCAACTTGCCCTCTACTCCGTATATTCTAAGTACTTTCCACAAACCTTCTCTATCCACTCTGTCATAGGCCTTCTCCAAGTCCATAAAGGCAACATATACCTTTTGTTTCTTCTCCAGATACTTCTCCACAACACAATTCAGGGTAAAAATCTGATCTACACATCCTCTTCCCTTCCTAAAACCTCCCTGCTCGTCGCCTATCCATTTCTCCGTTCTCACTCTCACTCTCTCAATCACTACCCTACTGTATACCTTCCCTACTACGCTTAGAAGACATATTCCTCGGTGGTTACCACACACTCCTCTTTCCCCTTTGCCCTTATATAGGGGGACTATTATGCCAGTCTTCCAGTCATCGGGTGCACTCCCCTTCTCCCATGCTAGTTTGCACATTTTCCATACCCATTCTATCACTATCTCACCACCATACCTCAACATTTCCCCACACACTCCATCTGTTCCTGGTGCTTTCCCCAACTTCACTCTTTTCATGGCTTCCCACACTTCTGACCTCCTGATCCCCACCTCCTCCTCCACTACTTCTCTTCTTCTCCCTCCCATACCATATCCAGCTATGTTTGCTGGCTCTTCATTCCTTTCATTTAGCAACTCACTGAAGTACTCCCTCCATCTTTCGACTCTCTCTTGCTTCTCGGCTAGCATTCTCCCATTCTTATCTTTCACACCCTTACTGTTTCCCTTGCTACCTTCCCTAACTTTCTTGACTTCTTTCCAGAACAGTTTCTTACTCTCCCTCCATTTTACACTCAGATTCCTTCCAAATTCCTCATCTACTCTTCTCTTACTTTCCTTCACTACTCTCTTCACCACCCTCTTACTCTCCACGTACCTCGCTCGTTTCTGTCTCTCGGAATCTTCATTCCCTCTACTACCCAACCACTCTCTATATGCTTTCTTCTTTTCTTCCACAGCTATTCTTACCTCTTCTGTCCACCATGCTGTACCTTTCACTCCCCTCCCTCTTCTCCTCACTCCACACACCTCCTCACATGCTGCACAGATCTCATCCTTAAACACCTTGCTCATCTCCTCCACTTCCTCCATAACTTCCAGGTCGAACCCACCTAGTCGTCTTTCCACTGCTCTCCTGTACTCCTCCCTGACTTCCTCCTCCTGCAACCTCTCCACCCTCCTCACCATTCCACCCTCCTCTCGCCTCCCTCCCGCTCTCCTCACCCACTTCTTTTGTATCCTAACCTTAGCTACCACTACATAATGATCAGACAGACCCCCTCCAATACCCCTATACACCCTAGCATCCATCACAGATTTCTTCATTCGTTCATCCACACATACATAATCAATCATTGACTTTCGTTCCACCACTGTCTTATCCTTCATCGTCAACATCCGTTTCCACGTGTACCTGTGGATCATTCTGTGTCGGAAGAAGGTGTTGGCTATCCACAGCCTCCTCCCCACACACACGTCCACAAGTGCACTACCATTCCCATTCACCTCTGATGGTACCCCCCACCCTCCCACCACTCCTTCAACTTTCCTATCACCCACCTTACCATTCATATCCCCAATCAGAAATATTCTTTCGTTCTTGTCAAACTTCTCCAGGCACGCCTCCACATTCATCCAGAACTCCTCTTTCTTTCTTTCAAGTATATCCTCTGTCGGGGCATACACGCATACAATCACCCACGTTTGTATTCCTACTTTCATTCTCACCAACACAATCCTTGAACCCACAGACCCATACTCTCTTACACATTCCTTCCATTTGCTACTTACAAACAAACATGCACCTTCTCTCGCTGTTCCTTCACTCACTCCAGGCACACACACCCATTCCACACTCCCACTCTAGCACATCTGAACCTAATGTGATAATACACACTATACTTGGTTTAATATATTGTATGTGATAATGTGATAATACACACTATACTTGGTTTGATATATTGTATGTGATAATGTGATAATACACACTATACTTGGTTTGATATATTGTATGTGATAATACACACTATACTTGGTTTGATATATTGTATGTGATAATGTGATAATACACACTATACTTGGTTTGATATATTGTATGTGATAATGTGATAATACACACTATACTTGGTTTAATATGTTGTATGTGATAATGTGATAATACACACTATACTTGGTTTAATATATTGTATGTGATAATGTGATAATACACACTATACTTGGTTTAATATATTGTATGTGATAATGTGATAATACACACTATACTGGGTTTAATATATTGTATGTGATAATGTGATAATACACACTATACTTGGTTTGATATATTGTATGTGATAATGTGATAATACACACTATACTTGGTTTAATATATTGTATGTGATAATGTGATAATACACGCTATACTTGGTTTGATATATTGTATGTGATAATGTGATAATACACACTATACTTGGTTTGATATATTGTATGTGATAATGTGATAATACACACTATACTTGGTTTGATATATTGTATGTGATAATGTGATAATACACACTATACTTGGTTTGATATATTGTATGTGATAATGTGATAATACACACTATACTTGGTTTGATATATTGTATGTGATAATGTGATAATACACACTATACTTGGTTTGATATATTGTATGTGATAATGTGATAATACACACTATACTTGGTTTAATATATTGTATGTGATAATGTGATAATACACACTATACTTGGTTTAATATGTTGTATGTGATAATGTGATAATACACACTATACTTGGTTAATATATTGTATGTGATAATGTGATAATACACACTATACTTGGTTTAATATATTGTATGTGATAATGTGATAATACACACTATACTTGGTTTGATATATTGTATGTGATAATGTGATAATACACACTATACTTGGTTTAATATATTGTATGTGATAATGTGATAATACACACTATACTTGGTTTAATATGTTGTATGTGATAATGTGATAATACACACTATACTTGGTTTAATATATTGTATGTGATAATGTGATAATACACACTATACTTGGTTTAATATATTTTTTGTGATAATACACACTATACTTGGTTTGATATATTGTATGTGATAATGTGATAATACACACTATACTTGGTTTAATATATTGTATGTGATAATGTGATAATACACACTATACTTGGTTTAATATGTTGTATGTGATAATGTGATAATACACACTATACTTGGTTAATATATTGTATGTGATAATGTGATAATACACACTATACTTTGTTTAATATATTGTATGTGATAATGTGATAATACACACTATACTTGGTTTGATATATTGTATGTGATAATGTGATAATACACACTATACTTGGTTTGATTTCAACATGCGGTAAATTGAATCCCTTAGCAACTAATGTCTCAATACTTAAAGAGAGATGAACCGTTTTATTTGGTCTAGTATTTGATTTATTCCTATATTTCTTAGTTTCCTCGCTAGACCTCTATCAGGCTTAGAAAAACACCCTCTAGACCCCCCATCAAGATACATTTGTACATTTTTCGGTAGAAAAATGCTCCGGCCAATGGCCGGTTCCTCTTAAAGTTTCAGGCTTGCTATCGCTTGCCAGGTAAACATCGACACCTAAATGGCACAAAGGGCTTAAAAATCGACAACACAATGGTACGAAAAGAGTTACAATTACCAAACTAATGGACCGAACGTCTTATAATATCAAAACAAATGGGGCTTAGCGCGAGGGAGAAAAGGGACAAACAAAGACGACTCATCTGCCCTTAATGGCAAATTATGAATCTGCTATATCGCTGCATCATAGCAAGACCAAGTTTATATAATTATCACAATATTCCACTACACAATCTGCTATATCGCTGCATCATAGCAAGACCAAGTTTATATAATTATCACAATATTCCACTACACAATCTGCTATATCGCTGCATCATAGCAAGACCAAGTTTATATAATTATCACAATATTCCACTACACAATCTGCTATATCGCTGCATCATAGCAAGACCAAGTTTATATAATTATCACAATATTCCACTACACAATCTGCTATATCGCTGCATCATAGCAAGACCAAGTTTATATAATTATCACAATATTCCACTACACAATCTGCTATATCGCTGCATCATAGCAAGACCAAGTTTATATAATTATCACAATATTCCACTACACAATCTCAACATACTGAGATACCTTGGTGGGAACTTTGCAATTTACCGTCAGTTGAAACGAAACAGAGGTATAGACACAATTGCCGACTTACGAGTTTCGTTCTATAAGGAAGTTGGAGCTGTAGACAACGATATTTAACAGAATGTACAGCTAAAGTACGGTAGTAGTACATATATAAATACATAAAACTCAATTCAACATACCATTTATCGATCAGAAACTTAAATTATTATTGAGTTTCTGTTTAATATCTACAGTATGTTTACGGCTACAACTTCCTTATAGCCTGAAACTCGCAAGTGGTCAATTGGATGTACAAAATCGTCTAATGATAGCCAAGATTATCTGTTGAAATGCGTCGTGATCGTGAAAGGGTTAAGGGGGTAGTGCTTATTTGTTGGCCTATATATTTAATTATGTATTTATTTCTTGTTGGTTTCCTCGCTAGACCTCCATCAGGCTTCCTAAAAAAACACCCCTAGACATTCTTCCAAGATAAATTTGTACATTTTTCGGGATAATTTTTGTTTCGGCAAAGGCCGATTTCTCCTAAAATTATGGGCTCGCTTTCGCTCGCCAGGAAAACAAAAACAAATTGACACTCCAATTTTCTTTCGAATATTTATCAATGATCTCAACTGTACCTCTAGTCCTATCCACTCATATGCTGATGACCCTACCTTACACTATTCAACTAGTTATTCCCATCAACCCAGCATGCAAGGACTCCTAATCAAACGTGACGAGGCCATAGAATGCCTATCTTCTAATCTTTCAATTATATCTGATTGGGGCAGTGACAATCTTGTTACTTTCGAAACCCTCCCTTGCGGCAAGTGCGAGGCACCCGCCTTTCAACACAGTCCCACTCCTATTCTGTCCAGCTCTTCAACCCAAGAATTGGCTAATTTCTCAGTCTTTCTTCTACTCAACAAGTGAACTCTGGAAGTCTCTCCCTCAATCAATTTGTCCTTCATCCTATGACTTAGACTGCTTTAAACTTCGTTTGTCCAGGCATTTTGACTCCAACGTCCCTTGAATTTGGCTCTGTCACTCTTTTACAACCTGCCTTTTGTCTCCATACATTTAGGGAAAAAAAACAGTTTTCCAGCAAAAAAGACACTTAGATGTCACGAAAGGTCTTAATATTGACAAATAAATGGGGTGGAAGGTGTCAAAATTGCCAAACTAATGGAGCGAACGTCTTGTAATCTCAAAACTAATAGGGCTAAGCATGAGGGAGAAGGGGGTCCAGAAAAACCATCACATCCTTCCTTTATGAAGTAACTCCTCCAACGTACTGGAAGGGGTTGGAAAATGTTCTGCAATGTTTATCATAATAATGGCAGAATTTGATTATTTAGTCTGTTAGTTGTTTCATTGATATCATTGTTGTTGTATTATGAATATTATTAATTATGTTTTATTATCATTATTATTATTATTATTATTATTATTATTATTATTATTATTTTTCCTGACACCGCTAGGAAGAGGGCTGTGATTTGCTCAACTGAATGTTGCTGTCTCCGGAAACTTTGACGCACTACTCCTCCTAAATAGCTGCCCCTACGACATTGAACACTAACACCAAAAGTGCTTCAGGGCCAAAATTAACAAAGTGCCGGGTTTCCACAACACTCGCTATGTACAGTGGCGCTAATAAGTCATGTCCCAGCTGTCATTACGTTTGACTCGCTCTGTGCTCTATCAATGTCTGTCAGATGTTGAACAGGGTGGGTGAGTGTATGAATTTGTTTTTATATCTCACTCAAAGAGAAGAAATCATGTGTAATTATTGCTGATACCAAATATTGATCAAAACATACTTGGTGCCGAGCCATGACTTATTAGGCCGACTGTACAGTAGGTTGTTTGGCTGTGTGTTGTTGTCTCTGGAACCTTTAAGGGGGGATCGTTCACTTGTTGGTTGATTTGTGTTTATATGTCATTATTATTGTTCTAGTTTCCTCGCTAGACCTCCATCAAGCTTTAAAAACACACCCTTGACCAACCTTTAGAGATAAATTTGTACATTTTTCGGTAGAAAAATGTCCTGGCCGAAGGCCGGTTCCTCTTAACATTACAAGCTCGCTGTCGCTCGCCAGGAAAAAGTCGACATCTAAATGGCACGAAAGGTCTTGATATTGATATAGAAATGAGACGAAAGGTTTTAAGATCGACAAACTAATGAGGCAAACGTCTTAAAACTGAAAACTACTGGTGCTCAACACGAGGGAGAAGAGGGACCAGAAAAACGACCCTTAACGCAGTACTCCTCCTAAACGGCCGCCTCCATGATATTGAACACTAAGACCATTGTTTTCTGATGTGTTTGAACCTATTCGGGCTCTGGCTCTAGTCGGCCACCCCCAGAACAAAAAGGAAAAGTGGGGAATGGGCCTGAGTAAATACAAAATACATAAATACAAGACCAAAATTATTCGCAGTGCAAATATAACAAAGTGAACCTATCGGAATTCCGCTACCGACTGTGATGGCTCTTTCTACCACGAGATTTGTTGCGTCCGGAACCTCCGACGCACTACTCCTCCTAAACGGCTTCCTCTATGACATTGAACACTAAGACCAAATTACAATTATTACTATTAACATTTTATTATTATTATTATTATTATTATTATTATTATTATAGATATTTGTATTTACTTAGTCACTCATAAACATTCGTGGACTTAACTTATTTATAATTATGGAAGTATTTATGCATATCATTTCCTATACATCAACTTCAAAATAATACATACTATTTATTGACAAGAAAGATCCATCCAAAAATCATTCAGAAAAGTTTTGATGTATTTTTATGTATTTCACTCCAACACCAAAAGTTGTGATGTATTTTTATTTATTTCACTCCAACACCAAAAGTTGTGATGTATTTTTATGTATTTCACTCCAACACCAAAAGTTGTGAATTATTTTTATTTATTTCACTCCAACACCAAAAGTTGTGATGTATTTTTATGTATTTCACTCCAACACCAAAAGTTGTGATATATTTTTATGTATTTCACTCCAACACCAACAGTTGTGATGTATTTTTATTTATTTTCACTCCAACACCAAAAGTTGTGAATTATTTTTATTTATTTCACTCCAACACCAAAAGTTGTGAATTATTGTTATTTATTTCACTCCAACACCAAAAGTTGTGATGTATTTTTATTTATTTCACTCCAACACCAAAAGTTGTGATGTATTTTTAATTATTTCACTCCAACACCAAAAGTTGCGATGTATTTTTATTTATTTCACTCCAACACCAAACACCTCCCAATTAAATTAATGAAAGCCTGTGATCCAGCGGGATTCGCACTTGGGTTACCACACCCATATTTTAACACTCTAACCATTACACCATCAAGACAGTTATAATTACAGCACATGACTTCCACTAATATCCATTTATCGAATACTGGACATTAATATAATCATGTACCACACCCAACTGTGCTTATGAATACTGGACATTAATATAATCATGTACCACACCCAACTGTGCTTATGAATACTGGACATTAATATAATCATGTACCACACCCAACTGTGCTTATGAATACTGGACATTAATATAATCATGTACCACACCCAACTGTGCTTATGAATACTGGACATTAATATAATCATGTACCACACCCAACTGTGCTTATGAATACTGGACATTAATATAATCATGTACCACACCCAACTGTGCTTATGAATACTGGACATTAATATAATCATGTACCACACCCAACTGTGCTTATGAATGGCCTAATGGTTAAGGGGAGGTTTTTAGTTTGTTCCCTAGACCTCCATCAAGCTTAAAATGTCACCCCCTAAGCCCCCTTTCAAAATATATTTGTACATTTTTCGGTAGAAAAATTTCCCGGCCAAAGGCTGGTACGTCTTAAATTACAGGCTCGCTTTCGCTCGCCAGGGAAAAATCGACACCTAAATGGCACGAAAAGTCTTAAAATTGACATAAATGGGGCGAATGCTCTTAAAATCGCCAAACTAATGGGGCGAACGTCTTAAAATCTCAAAAGCAATGGGACTAAACATGAGGGAGAAATGGGTCCAGAAAAAAATCTCCCAACTGGAAATCCCCCCTTTAGTGAGAGGAAAGAATATTCATGGGGCACAGATCATATAGACCAACCTCGCTACCAAATTGCATTAAGAAAAACATACGGTGTCCACGAATTTGTATAAATGACTGCACACTTGGATGCCATAGTCTGTAGCCCACTTGTAATAATTTGTATAAATGACTGC
Organism: Paralithodes platypus; assembly: GCA_032716605.1. Classification (NCBI taxonomy): domain Eukaryota; kingdom Metazoa; phylum Arthropoda; class Malacostraca; order Decapoda; family Lithodidae; genus Paralithodes; species Paralithodes platypus. The sequence goes on along the minus strand of CM064537.1, from coordinate 4,892,094 downwards.
ACACTTGGATGCCATAGTCTGTAGCCCACTTGTAATAATTTGTATAAATGACTGCACACTTGGATGCCATAGTCTGTAGCCCACTTGTAATAATTTGTATAAATGACTGCACACTTGGATGCCATAGTCTGTAGCCCACTTGTAATAATTTGTATAAATGACTGCACACTTGGATGCCATAGTCTGTAGCCCACTTGTAATAATTTGTATAAATGACTGCACACTTGGATGCCATAGTCTGTAGCCCACTTGTAATAATTTGTATAAATGACTGCACACTTGGATGCCATAGTCTGTAGCCCACTTGTAATAATTTGTATAAATGACTGCACACTTGGATGCCATAGTCTGTAGCCCACTTGTAATAATTTGTATAAATGACTGCACACTTGGATGCCATAGTCTGTAGCCCACTCGTAATAATTCGTGGACCTCCTATGGTTTCTTTTATGCAAACCGTCTTGGTGGTGTAATGGTTAAGGTGTCTAAAAATATGTGTGATAACCCGGGTTCGAATCCTGGTGGATCACATACATGCTTTCATAAATGTCATTGGAGGTGTTTGGTGTTGTGGTGAAATTAATACAAAATATATTAATTATCTGGATTGATGTTTGGATATAACTAGCTTTTCAATGAACAGTATATATAGTTTTGTAGTTGATTTTATAAAATAATTAGTGTCCAGAGATATACGGCCATCGTTAGAAATATTTGAAGCCCACGATTATTTATGAGTGGGCTAGAGACTATGGCATCCGAGTGTACATTCAGTGTTGAAAACTTACCAGAATAATGGCAGCCCCAGAGAGACCAACCAACCTAGCGAGGAAGGTCTGGATGATTATGTTGGTCCTGGGTCCTTGGTCCTTGGTCCTTGGTGGTTTGTAAGGCAGAGTCGGGAGCAGATTCCAACACCGGGAGCAGAAACCTCGGTGTTGGTTTGGTGGCTATCAGAACAGTTGTGGTGGTTTATGAAGACTGGTGGAGGGTTCTGGGATATTGGTTACGTGTCTCCTGGGTGCACCTGTTACACTCATTTATCATCGATAACACCAATGCTAATACGTCACTCAACCACACACACTACCACAACTACCACCACCACTACCACAGCTACCACACTTACCACTACTACCACCACCACCACATTCATACCATAAATACCACCACCAATACAACAACTACCACCACTATCACACCCCACACTCCTACCATCACCACCACTACCACACTCCTACAACAACTACCACACTCCTACTACAACTACCGCACCCCTCACCACTACCAAACGTCTACCACCATCACCACCATCACTACCACCACCACCAACACCACTACCACACCCCTCACCACTACCACCATGTCCCTCACTACTACCCCCCCCCCCACAACCACACATCTACCACGCAATCAACCACAACCATGATGGCCTCCTCCCACGAGCAATAATCTGTATATATATATATACTGTAGTCTATCATCATTAATCACGTGACCTACATTTACGTCTCAGATCCGCTTCAACGATATTTCAAACCATTTTCCTTATCATTTTCCACCCAAGCAATTATATACCATCATTATTTATACACGAGGGCACACGGATGGAAAGCAAGCAGCAACATACATATCTACCTTCGCCAGGGTTTGTTTTGTTTTTAATATATGTGCATGAAGGAGACAAAAGACAAAAATGCATGTAATAAGTGTCCCCCCCAAAGTTGTAAAGAGCGATAGAGAGCCAAAATCAAGGTATGTTTGAGGTAATTTAGGTGTGTTGTAAATAAGTGTGGTGTGCTTGTTAAGTATAGTGAAATTAATGAAAGGAGGAGGTGTTTGTGAGAGTCAGCTGAATTGTTATGTGTGTAGGTGAGGCACAAATAGTGCCTCACAGTGAGGGAGGGTAGGCAAATGAAACAGGAATTCCAGCAACTCCTTATCATTTGCCTATGTGACCTCCCCTGGGTACTGCCCTACAATCTCCCCAAAGGCTGGTTGTGGTCTGGTAAGGATGGAGGACCTCAGACTGCATTTACAAGTCATGACCCGCCAACATACTGTATATCCTTCCTCTAATAAGTTAGTTAAAATAAGACTTCAGAGGCTATTAACCCTTCAGGATTATTAAGCCAGCACACTGTAAGTCAAGAATTACGTCAGGCTCTTTGATAGTTCGAGTAACTAACACTATGCACATTCATACTGTAGAGATATATTAGGTTATACAAAGGCATACAAATACAAAGGAAGGCAAGCAACAACAGACCTACTGGCCCTCACTAGGGTGCTTGTAGAAAAGAAAAACAAATTAACTGAAGGGCTTTACCTCGCCAGCTTCATTCTTTGGGCGATTTGTTATTGTTTCCTTTTAATAATTTTTCTAGTTTCCTCCCAAGACCTCCATTAAACTTGAAAACACAACCCCAGGATACCCCTTCAGGATATATTTGTACATTTTTCGGTAGAAAATGTTCCGGCCGAAGGTTGGTTTCTCCTAAATTACAGGCTCGCTGTCGCTCGCCAGGACAAAATCGACACCTAAATAACAAAACAAGTTGAGCGGTACTTGAAAAGTAGACAGACTGGCTACAAAAACACCATCTGAGCTAGGTACCAGTATTTGTTAGTGACCTGATGAAGCTATCTGCGAAACGTTGTTAATAAAGTGCTCTTCCTCAGATGGCTTTTTATCCAACAAAAAAAGTCTGAATAATGACAAAGGAAAGGGTGAAAGGTCTTAAAATCGCCAAACTAATGGGCCGAACGTCTACAATCTGAAAACTAATGGGGTTAAATATGAGGAAGAAGGGGGACCAAAAAATGAGCCATCTTCCCTTAATAACTGACTCTGTGGCCTGTGAGATAATAACTGACTCTGTGGCCTGTGAGATAATAACTGACTCTGTGGCCTGTGAGAGGACAGAGGTTGGAGTTGGGGAGTTGATGGGGCCCTTCATCCTCGTGTTTAGCCCCATTAGTTTTCAGATTTGATGACGTTCGGCCCATAAGTTTAGCGATTTTAAGACCTTTCGCCCAATTTCTTTGTCAAGATTAAGACTTTTTGTGTCACTTAGGTGTCCATATTTTCCGAGCGAGTGATAGTGAGCCTGTAATGTTAAGAGCAATCGGCCTTCCTCCGGGACATAATTCTATCAAAAAATGTACCAATGTATCATGAAAAGGGGTCTAGGAAGTGTATGTGTGTGTGTGCGTTTGTGTGTTTATTTTTGTATTTGTTTTTATTTTTTTTAAGCTTGATGAAGGTCTAGAAAGGAAACTACACAAAATAATACATATATGGAATAATCGACTAAAATATAGTAGATATACAGTATATCAATATATAAATAATGATAAATAGACCCAACAAATATTTCACTGTCCCCTTAGTAGGATTATGACGCTTTTGACAGTTTATTCTGGCTATTAATAGACGATTATATTCATATTAGGAAGGGTGTATGGAAGTCAAAAGGTTAATTGAGATAGTCTTTGCACTATTAATTCCCACAGATTCTTCCTAAGCTGTATAAAGTCGTTTAATAGTAGCCAGAATAAACTGTCAAAATACATGATGATCTTTAACCCCTTCAGCACCATGACGTCTGTTTACCTATGAGTCTGGCTACAATTACATTATTTTATGCGGTTTAAGAAGGACTTATGTTATTTAGAGGGTTTATTAAGATCGTATTTACCAGGGCTTAAAAACGAAATTATTGTTCAAATGGTTCGTTCCGACCAGAAACAGTATTATTAACGTTTCGTTTTTCGTTCCTCCTCCAAACATAACGTTCCTGAACCGGTTAGAACACAATGAAAACCGGTTAGAACGTTATTTTCAAACCATATATTGCATAGCTATTAGCCCTAATAAATAATAGTCAAAAGCACAAATAATATGAATAAATAGAATAAAATGTAATGCTTAATAATACTGGTCATACATACATGTGCACTGCATATGCTTTGCAAATTACCAAGGTATTGATCAAAGTTACCATCAAACCTTACCTATTCCATTACCAGGCTTAGACGGACACGAATTAGAGGTATGACCTTGAAGTTGAAATTGAGACCCCTAGGGCACAGTAAGCACGCAGCTGAAAATGGAATGACGCGTGCACTGTCTGCTTCCACGATCGACTGATTTTCATTGCACTCATTAAAGGCGTACCCGCGATTTGTGTGTGATGTTAAATAAATTATATTTCATTTAATGAATTGCTGCATCCCCATGCCTAAATTATCACATCTATAGACAATAACACATAATCGTACCTTCTACACCAATTCTCATACATTAATGGATTGTATTATTATTTAACTTTAATTTCAGACATTATGACAGCCGATATCCAAAATCCAAATTAAAAATGTATTTCAAAGAATCCCTTTCTATCTCACTCCAGATATATATAAAGGCATCATACCATGTAAAATGTAATGATGTAAATGCATTTAGCTAGGTACAACTGTTGAAATTATCATGACCGAGTGTTAAGATACATCTGGTGAGCAGTAGCAAACTGACAACTCGATACTCTCGCCTCTCGTTCCCCGCGCAATAGTTGTAGCCTCTCTTTTGAAGAGAGAGAGAGAGAGAGACAGAGAGAGATTTTGTTTTAAATCCTCCTTGAATTGAAGAATGCTTGCAGAAAAAAATATGTGTTTACTCAAATCATTTGGCTACTGGAAGTGAAAATGGATTATTGACCAAATATGGCATGGAACGAAAAAATAACGCTATTAACCGGTTTCAGGGATTTTAAAATCGCGTTTTTGCTCCGGAACATTAAATATGATAACGTTTTCGTTTCAGTTTTTGTTCCGAGCATAATTTCGTTCGTTTCGGTTTTCGTTTTCGTTCTCTTAAACCGTTTCAAAGCCCTGGTATTTACCAATTTGATCCATATAGGTAGATTATAAACTAAGGATAATTGTCTAATGGTAACCAGAAACCAGGGAAATTTCCAGTTGAGGGATTTTGTTTGTTCTTGATCCCTTTCTCCCTCATGTGCATCCTTATTGTTTTTGAGATTGTAAGACGTTCGCCCCATTAGCTTGGCGATTTTAAGAAATTTCGCCCCATTTTTGTCAATTTAAAGACACTGTGCCACTTAGGTGTAGATTGTCTTCCTGGCGAGCAATAGCGAGCCTCTAATTTAAGAGTAACTGGCCTTTGGCCGAGACATTTTATACAATAAAATGTACAAATATATCTTGAAAGAGGGTCTAGGGGGTGTTTCTTAACCCTTCTTTAGCGGGGCCCAACTTACGTCCGTATCTAAAAATCTGGACTATGTGGCGGGGCCCGACTTAAGTCTGTGTGCAATTTTGGCGCAATATTGGCTCTGAGAGAGAGACGAGCGACGGAAGGAGCGTAGGTTAACTCATGACCGCTCGCCACGGCCGCCGTGGGTCTACTGACATGAACTCCACACTACTCCACCCTCCCTCCCTCGCTACACAGGTAATTATGTAACGAAATTACCGTATTTTAGCGATTTTGCCCTTCGGTTGCACGATCGTTGCAAGACAACCAGTGATCGATCGTAGAAGGATGGTTCTGGTGTCATTGAAAAGCTCAATTTACACCCTTTCAGGGATACATAATTGTATTACGCTCTGGCTCTTGTTTATGCATGAAAAAGAGCACGGAAACAACACCATTTATGGTAAAAAAAAAACTCTGGGCGGCAAGGTGAAATATACTCCACCACCCGCTCATTGAGTGTTAAAGCTTGATGGATGTCTAGCAGGAAACTAAGCTTGATGGATGTCTAGCAGGAAACTAAGCTTGATGGATGTCTAGCAGGAAACTAAGCTTGATGGATGTCTAGCAGGAAACTAAGCTTGATGGATGTCTAGCAGGAAACTAAGCTTGATGGATGTCTAGCAGGAAACTAAGCTTGATGGATGTCTAGCAGGAAACTAAGCTTGATGGATGTCTAGCAGGAAACTAAGCTTGATGGATGTCTAGCAGGAAACTAAGCTTGATGGATGTCTAGCAGGAAACTAAGCTTGATGGATGTCTAGCAGGAAACTAAGCTTGATGGATGTCTAGCAGGAAACTAAGCTTGATGGATGTCTAGCAGGAAACTAAGCAGTGAATGAATAAAAATGCAAATAGAAAAAAAACAGAAAAACAAAAAACGGCCACTACCCTCTTAAGGATTATGACACGTTTTGACTGTTTATTCTGGCTATTATTTGACGAATGTATACAGCTTAGGAGGGATCTGTGGTAGTTATAGGGGTAAAGACTGTCTCAGTGAACCCTCTGACTTCCGTATACCCTTCCTAATCCAAATATAATCTTCTAATGACAGCCGGTTAAACTGCCAAAAAGCGTCATTTATTTAATAAATTATTATTAAATTATTCAAACTTAAAAAAACAATATCCATTAGATCCCCTTCTAGATAAATGTGTACATTTTTTTCGGTAGAAACATTTCCTGGCCGAAAGCCGGTTATTCCGAAGTTACAGGCTCACTATCGTTCGCCAGGACAAACATCGACACCTACTGTAAATAGCAGGAAAGGTGTTAATATTAAAAAGAAATTGAGCGAAAGGTCGTACAATTGACAAACTAATGGGACGAACATCTTAAAATCTTAAAACTTATGGGGCTAAACATGAGAGAGAAGGGGGTCTAGAAAAACTACCCATATCCCCTTAACCCCCTCAGTACCGGCGGCGTCTTTTTAACTTAATTCTGGCTAATATTAGACGATTTTATTTAGTTTACAAAGGGCCTCCATCAATTAGGAGGCTTTAAACTATCTCACTTGACCATTTTTACTACCACTGCACAAAATCGTCTAAATATAGCTTCAATAAAATTCACATGACGTCACCGGTAGAGGAAGAGATGAACCCTCTGACTTCCATATACCCTTCCTAATCCAAGTCAAATCGTCTAATGACAGCCGAATAAACTGCCAAAACACGTCATAATGCTCATGGGGGATGGGCGAATTGTTTTGCTCTTTTTTATTTTTTCTATTATATATATATTTTTTAGTCTCCTCCCTAGACCTTCATCAAGCTTAAGCAAAAAATACCCTCCCCCCCTGACTCTCCTTCAAGATAAATGTGTACATTTGTTATACAAACATTTCCCGGCCAGAGGCCGTTTCCTTTTAAATTACAGGTTCGTTATCGCTGGCCAGGGAAAAATTGACACCTAAATGTCACGAAAAGTCTTAATATTGATAAATAAATGGGGAGAAAGGTCTTAAAATCGCCAATCTAATAGGGCTAACGTCATAAAGTCTGAACCTTAATGGGGCTTACCATGTGGGAGAAGGGGAACCAACAAAAACGACCCATCTCCCCCTAAGCAAAATTTCGAGGATGTGAAAACACCATATAGTTAAGGGAGGGACACCCTTCTCTCTCCTGTTTAACCTCATTTAGTTCTGACATTTTAAGACGTTCGCCCCATTAGTTTGGCGATTTTATGACCTTTTGCCCCATATTTTAATTTTTACGACCATTCGTGCCATTTAGTGTCGATTTTTTTTTCCTGGCGAGCGATAACAAGCCTGTAGTTTAAGAGGAACCGGCCTTCGGTAGGTCTGGATATGGGTCTACCAAAAAATGTACATATTAATTTGGAAGGAGTGTTGGCATATTTGTTCAAGCTTGATTCAGGTCTATGGAGCAGACTAAAAACCTCCCCTTAACCCCTTCAGTACCGGTGCCGTCCTTTTATCTGTATTCTGGTCACTATTAGACGATGTTTTCAGCTTAAAAAGGTCCTCTAGCAATTATCAGGCTTCGAACTATCTCACTTAACCCTTTTCACTACCACAGACCCTTCTTAAACTGCACACAATCTTCAAAATATTGCTTGAATAAATTAAAAAACGTCGTTGGTACAGAAGGGATTAGGGGAGGGATTAAATCTTTAAATGCATAGGGTTTCTAACACTATAATGTTATATTTGGGGGTCAGTGGTTATTTATGGGGTCTATTTATTTATGTTATGTAATTTTTAGTTTCCTCGCTTGACCTTCATCAAGCTTAAAAAATTAAAAAAGCAAACACTCCATAGATAAATACATACATTTTTCTATAGAACATGGCCGGCCGAACGCCGGTTTCTCTTAACATAAAAAGGTTGCTATCGCTCGTCTGAGAAAAATCGACACCTACATGGCACGAAAGGTTTTAAAATCGACAAACTAATGGGCCGAACTTCATAAGGGGAGGCAGTTGGTTTTTCGAATCCTCCTCCTGCCTCATGTTTAGCCCTATTAGTTCTAAAATTTCAAGTCATTCACCCGATTAGCATGGCGATTTTCAAACCTTTTGCCCCATTTCTTTGCCAATATAAAGACCTTTCGTGCCAATTAGGTTTCGATGTTTCTCCTGGCGAGCAATAGCGAGCCTGTATTTGAAGAGGAATCGGCCTTGTGTTTTTCTTTCTTTTTTAATTTTGATAGTTATAGAAAGCAAACTAAACCCCTTCCTTAAACCATTGAACCGAAAATTATGCTGCACAATCCCGTCTGAGCTACCTTAAAATCTGACAACTAATGGGGCTAAATATGAAGAAGAGGGACCAGAAAAACAACCCATCACCCCTTAACAAGTATCTAAAACAAGCCATCACCCCTTAACAAGTATCTAAAACACAGACAAAATTGTTCTTAACCCCTACTGTACCGGCGTCGTCTTTCAGGCGGGATGGTTCACTTTTTGGGCTTGTTTTTTCATGTATTCATTATTTTTCTAGTTTCCTCCCTAAACCTCCATCAAATTAAAAAAAAACATCCATTAGATCCCCGTTCTAGATTAATTTGTACATTTTTCGGTAGAAAAATTTCCCGGCCGAAGGCCGGTTCTTCCAACATTACAGGCTCACTATCGTTCGCCAGGGAAAAAATCGACACCTAAATAGCACGAAAGGTCTAAATATTGACGAAGAAATGGGGTGAAAGGTCTTAAAATCGACTAACTAATGGGGCAAACATCTTAACATCTGAAAACTAATGGGGCTGAACATGAGGGAGAAAGTGGTCCAGAAAACCGGCCCATCCCGCCTTAACAATGTATATTAGCTATATTGACTCCTGGTGGATCACATAATTTAACAATGTATATTAGCTATATTGACTCCTGGTGGATCACATAATTTACCCATGACCGGCACCCCACTACCCCCCTTAACAATGTATATTAGCTATATTGACTCCTGGTGGATCACATAATTTACCCATGACCGGCACCCCACTACCCGCCTTAACAATTGTATATTAGCTATATTGACTCCTGGTGGATCACATAATTTACCCATGACCGGCACCCCACTACCCCCCTTAACAATGTATATTAGCTATATTGACTCCTGGTGGATCACATAATTTACCCATGACCGGCACCCCACTACCCGCCTTAACAATTGTATATTAGCTATATTGACTCCTGGTGGATCACATTTACCCATCCCCCCTTAACAATGTATATTAGCTATATTGACTCCTGGTGGATCACATTATTATATGCTTTCATTAATTTCATTGGAGGTATTTGGTGATGTGGTGAAATTAATAATAAATAGATTAGACGATTTTGTGCAGTTTAAGAAGGACCTGTGGTAGTAAAAAGGGTTGACCGAGATAGTTTGAAGCCTTATATATAATTCCTAGAGATCCTTCCTAAACTGAATAAAGTAGATTATAGTATGTTTCTTGTCAACTGACGGTAAATTGCAAAGTTCCCATCAACATTTCTCAGTTATTTTGAAGATTTTGAAGTGAAATATGGTGCTAATTATATAAACTTGGTCTTGATTTGATACATAGACATAGTGGTTTCATAATATTCCATTAAGTATCGATAAATTAGCTGCCAAGGGATTCACTATATTGCCAGCTGACAAGACACAGAGTATAGTAGTAGCTAGAATAAAATACAAAAAAATCGTCGCCGGTACGGAATGGGTTAATTAACGGACATTCCCTAATATGAGATTTAAGGGGAAGGGGGGGGGGGGGGAATATTTGATCTTAAATGTTAGCATATTCCATTACTAATATTATTACTCTTACATATACTGTATATATATATATATATATATATATATATATATATATATATATATACAGCATATGCTGAAAAAAGCAAGCTCGCTTTCGATCGCAAAAATTTAGTAGACTACTAAATGGCACCAAGGTCTAAAAATCGTCAAAGCTCAAAACTAACGGGGCTAAACATGAGGGAGAAGAGGGTAAAGAAACCTCCCTCTCCCTCCCTTAGATAACCTGGCTTAGTTGTGGCTATAAATTATCTTCATGACGTCACACTTTATATAATTTAAGGGGGTCGCCTGATTTTGTTTTTCTCCTTTTTTGTATTTTTCTTGGTTGTATCCATTCGACCCCATTCAGCCTACTTTTTAAAGACGTTTATCCCCATCCAGGTGTAATTTTTGTCCTGGCAAGTGATAGCGAGCCAGCGTTTTATGGAGAAATCCGGCTTCGCTGGATATTTGTTGCTATCGAAAAATATACAGATTTAGCCTGCTGTCAAAAACATTTAAAACAAATGATGGCTCGCCAGGAAACAATCGACACCAGGATGGGGGTAAACATCTTGAAACAGTAGGCTGAATGGGGCCGAATGGATACAACCCAGAGAGAGAGAGGGAGAGACAGAAAAACAAACCGAGGTGGGCCCTTTAATTTACAACACCTGTAACCTATATTGAAGCCATGGTCGCCACGCCAAGAGAGGAGGACGCAACACTCTTATCAAACTAAAATATAATTGACGTCATATATAATTTAAGGGGATATATAGTGGATGTTTTTTTGGTCTATACATTAATGTATTCATATATGTTTTAGTTTCCTTGCTAGACCTACCAAACAATTAGAAAAACACCCCCTAAACTGCCCATCATGATATATTTGTACATGTTTCGGTAGAAAAATGTAACTGGCGAAGGCCAGTTCCTCTTATAATTACAGGCTCGATATCGCTCGCCAGGACAAAATCGACACTTAAATGGCACGATAGGTCTTAAAATTGACACTAAATGGAGCTAAAGGTGTTAAAATCGCCAAACTAATGGGCCGAACGTCATATAATATCAAAACTAATGGGGCTAAGCACGAGGGAAAAAGGGGTTCAGAAAAACGACCCACCTCCCCTTAATAACACTTGTATTCAAGTCAGGGTTGCCACGGAGAATTGTACAGTTGGCCAAATAAGTCGTGTCACCGCTGTCATTGCGTTTTACTCGCTGTATTAACGTCTGTCAGATGTTGAATAGGGTGTGTAAAGATGGGAACATGTCTGTATATCTCACTCGAAACATGAATTAATGCTTAGATAGTGCCGATACCAATTATTGATCGATATATAGTTGGTGCCACGACATCACTTATCTGGCCGACTGTACATCTACATTATATTGGTAGAAATATACTTACCACACGAATTGATTGATTAACCTACTTAATATTACCAGAGATTTATCGTCCTTGGTATAAACTGTTCCATATTTTGACTCCATGCATTTATAAGAATTAAGAAAATCAATATCGATAAATATAATTAGTTCATTATATTTCTGATAAAAGTGCCCAGATATTAAAATAATTCAAATGATATTGCATATTATATATAGTATTGGCGAGATTACGTGGAAGTTTCAGTGGCTTACACACACACACATTCACATACATACACACATTCACACACATACACGCACACCCACAGACTCTCACACACACACACACACACACACACATATGCAAATATATAAATAATAATATTATTATTGCTTTGCGATCAAAGTTTTCTTGAGTTCCCAGATATCAACAACAGTGTTCCTCAACTTGTGAGCACTGGTAAAGGTGTTGCTGACCACGTATTGAACGATATAAAAGGAAATTGGTGTTAGTTATTGAAATTATCTTTGATATATCCCTCTTTCTAAATGACGGTAATATATTTGTACTAGCGCATTAAGCCGATATCACACGAGAGCTTTTATAGTCAACATTCTATGATCAACATTCTATGATCAACATTTTGCTGGCAACATTTCTGAAATATTTTGCACTGGTATTGGAAACTAGACTGATGATATATGAATTTAGGCTAAAGAAATATTCGAAATATTAATTTCATAAGCTGCCAGACCTGTGTTGAGGGAAAATGAGCTTGTGTGATATCGGTTTTATCAACAGAACGAGTTTGTAGCGAATATACCCTGTTCGCAATAGGTAGGCTAAAAATCCTAACCTCTATCCTGTGTATCTCGAAAAGGGCTAGAGTAAATGATCAGTAAATTTGTACACGCGTTCCCTGGATGACTCTTCCCGTTTGGTAGCACAAATAATTCAATTACTCTAGCCGTTTTGCAGTTAGAGAGGTTAAGGGGGGATGGTTACCTTCTTGGTCGATATTTTTTCATTTATTTTTATTTTTCCAGTTTCCTCCTTGGATTTCTATCAAACTTAAACAAAAAACAAACAGCCTAGAGCCCCTTTCCACTTGCTCCTTTCTGTTAGTTTTGAGATTTTAGGACGTCGGGCCGTTTAGTTTGACGATTTTAACACCTTTTGCCCCATTTCGTTGTCAATTTTAAGAAATGTTGTGCCATTTAGGTATCGATTTTTTTCGATTTCCCCACCCCCCATCCCGGACTCTCCTTCAAGATAAATGTGTACATTTGTTATACAAACATTTCCCGGCCAGAGGCCGTTTCCTTTTAAATTACAGGTTCGTTATCGCTGGCCAGGGAAAAATTTACACCTAAATGTTACGAACATTCTTAATATTGATAAATAAATGGGGTGAAAGGTCTTAAAATCGCCAAACCAATAGGGCTAACGTCATAAAGTATGAACATTAATGGGGCTTACCATGTGGGAGAAGAAGAACCAACAAAAACGACCCATCTCCCCCTAAGCAAAATTTCGAGGATGTGAAAACACCATATAGTTAAGGGAGGGACACCCTTCTCTCTCCTGTTTAACCTCATTAGTTCTGACATTTTAAGACGTTCGCCCCATTAGTTTGGCGATTTTATGACCTTTTGCCCCATGTTTTTCATTTTTAAGACCTTTCGTGCCATTTAGTGTAGATTTTTTTTTCCTGGCGAGCGATAACAAGCCTGTAGTTTAAGAGGAACCGGCCTTCGGTCAGTCTGGATATGTGTCTACCAAAAAATGTACATATTAATTTGAAAGGAGTGTTGGCATTTTTGTTCAAGCTTGATTCAGGTCTATGGAGCAGATTAAAACCCTCCCCTTAATCCCTTCAGTACCGGTGCCGTCCTTTTATCTGTATTCTGATTACTATTTGACGATCTTTTCAGCTTAACCCCTTATTAGCGGGGCCCGACTTAAGATGGTCTAGAGAACCAAGGACTATGTGGCAGGGCCCGACTTAAGGCGGTATGCAATTTTGAGCACACAATTGGCTCTGAGAGAGAGAGACGAGTGGTGGGAGGAGCGTAGGTTGACTCTGACCGTTCGGCACGGCTCCCGCGCCGGCACTGGGCTCACCTCCACACACATCCACACCCACTATCTCGCTAGACAGGGAATTATGTAAGGAAATTACCGTATTTTAGGGATTTTTCCTTCGTGTTGCACGATTGTTGCAAGAGAACCCGTCATCGTAGAAGGATGGTTCTGGTGTCATTGGAAAGCTCAATTATCGCCCTTGCAGTGATACATAATTGTATTACGCTCTGGCTCTTGTTTATGCATGAAAAAGAGCACGGAAAATAGGCTCGTTTAGGGTAAACCCCCCCCGCTTGGCAGGTAGTAGAAGTTACCGACCTAGCCGCTCGTGGAGTGTTAAAAAAGGCCTCTAGCAATTATCAGGCTTCGAACTATTTCACTTAACCCTTTTCACTACCACAGACTCTTCTTAAACTGCACACAATCGTAAAAATATTGCTTGAATAAATTAAAAAACGTCGCTGGTACAGAAGGGATTAGGGGAGGGATTTATGTTTTAAATGTTTCTAACACTATAATGATATATATATATATATATATATATATATATTTTTTTTTTTTTTTAAATGCATAGGGTTTCTAACACTATAATGTTATATATATATATATATATTTTTTTTTTTTTTTTTTTTTTTTTTTATATTCCAACTTACTTCCTCTCGGGCATAGGCTGAGAGCCTTAACATTCACCGCTTTACAATGAACAGTGCAGCCCGTGAGGTCTTGTTCCAGTCTAGGGAGTGAGACATGTGAAGCACGTAGAGTACAACGAGCACCTGCCATCTTGCCTTCACATGAGGCACGGTGCTCACTCATGGCCCGAAACGACCCCATCTCTGAAGCCACCTCGTTCCCGTGCTTCACTGTCTCACCCCCTACACTCGGACTCTCACACTTACACACACACAACGCCACCTGTTGAGCAGATAACTCACCAGGCATTGCACCCCTATAGCATATTTTGAATATGGGAATATTCATACAGTGCTATTTAATCAGGGAACAATGAGGGTATTTTATTGACGTTTCGGTGGGCTTGTGGTAATGCACTGATACAAGGTACAGCACAAATTCCATCCCAATAATATCTTCCCATTGATACATCGGGATTTGAACCCGGGACCTTTGGATTACCAGGCCAGTGGCAAGACCACTCCACCACACCTCCCAGTCAGTGGTTATTTTTGGGGTCTATTTATTTATACAGTATATTCATGTATTTTTTAGTTTCCTCGCTTGACCTTCATCAAGCTTAACAAATAAAAAAAATAAAAAAAATAAACACTAACTAGATAAATACGTACATTTTTCTATAGAAAATGGCCGGCCGAAGGTCGGTTTCTCTTAACATTACAAGCTCGCTATCGCTCGCCTGAGAAAAATCGACACCTACAATCCTACATGGCACGAAAGGTTTTAAAATCAACAAACTAATGGGCCGAACTTCTTAAGGGGAGGGAGTTGGTTTTTCGAGTCCTCCTCCTGCCTCATGTTTAGCCCTATTAGTTCTAACATTTCAAGTCATTCGCCCAATTAGCTTGGCGATTTTCAGACCTTTTTCCCCATTTCTTTGCCAATATTAAGACCTTTCGTGCCAATTAGGTTTAGATTTTTCTCCTGGCGAGCGATAGCGAGCCTGTATTTGAAGAGGAATCGGCCTTCGGCCAAGACATTTTTCTACCGAAAAATTTACAAATTTATATCGATGGGGGTCTTGTGTTTTTCTTTCTATTTTTAATCTTGATAGTGTTTTAGAGAGCAAACTAAACCCTCTCCTTAACCATTGAACCGAACCAGAACATTATGCTGCACAATCCCGTCTGAGCTCCCTTAAAATCTGACAACTAATGGGGCTAAACATGGAGAAGAAGGGGGACCAGAAAAACAACCCATCACCCCTTAACAAGTATCTAAAACATAGACAAAATTGCTCTTAACCCCTACTGTACCGGCGTCGTCTTTAAGGGGGATGGTTTAGTTTTTGGTCTTTTTTTCATGTATTCATTATTTTTCTAGTTTCCTCCCTAGACCTCCATCAAATAAAAAAAAAACATCCATTAGATCCCCCTTCTAGATTAATTTGTAAATTTTTCGGTAGAAAAATTTCCCGGCCGAAGGCCGGTTCTTCCAACATATCAATATAGCTCACAAGGTTCGCCAGGGAAAAAATCGACACCTAAATAGCACGAAAGGACTAAATATTGACGAAGAAATGGGGTGAAAGGTCTTAAAATCGACTAACTAATGGGGCAAACATCTTAACATTTGAAAACTAATGGGGCTGAACATGAGGGAGAAAGTGGTCCAGAAAAGCGACCCATCCCCCCTTAAAATTGTATATTAGCTATATTGACTCCTGGTGGATCACATAATTTACCCATGACCGGCACCCCACTACCCCCCTTAACAATGTATATTAGCTATATTGACTCCTGGTGGATCACATAATTTACCCATGACCGGCACCCCACTACCCACCTTAACAATGTATATTAGCTATATTGACTCCTGGTGGATCACATTATTATATGCTTTCATTAATTTCATTGGAGGTATTTGGTGATGTGGTGAAATTAATAATAAATAGATTAGACGATTTTGTGCAGTTTAAGAAGGACCTGTGGTAGTAAAAAGGGTTGACCGAGATAGTTTGAAGCCTTATATATAATTCCTAGAGATCCTTCCTAAACTGAATAAAGTAGATTATAGTATGTTTCTTGTCAACTGACGGTAAATTGCAAAGTTCCCATCAAGATTTTTCACTTATTTTGAAGATTTTGAAGTGAAATATGGTGCTAATTATATAAACTTGGTCTTGATTTGATACATAGACATAGTGGTTTCATATTCCATTAAGTATCGATAAATTAGCTGCCAAGGGATTCACTATATTGCCAGCTGACAAGACAGAGTATAGTAGTAGCTAGAATAAAATATAAAAAAAATCGTCGCCGGTACGGAATGGGTTAATTAACGGACATTCCCTAATATGAGATTTAAGGGGAAGGGGGGGGGGGGGGGGAATATTTGATCTTAAATGTTATCATATTCCATTATTAATATCATTACTCTTATATATATATATATATATATATATATATATATATACAGTATATATATATATATATATATACTGTATATATATATTGTGACGTTAACCACTCTGTTAGAACCGCATGGCTTGTCCTACAGTGACTCGCTAGGATCGCCAGGGCAGTGGATGTGGCTACAGTTGATGTATCATTGTGTGCTTTATTTCATGTGAAAGCTCGTGTCATGGGCAGCCTAGAATGGCTCTTTGTTTTCACCCATGTCAAGGCTTTATATATTTAATTGCAAAGTATATGTTTTATCATTAAGTAGTAATGATAGGATTTGAGAGAGAGAGAGAGTAGAACAGAGTGTGGGGAAGTGCGCAGTGTTTTGCTATACTCGATGACGTCATAGCTGGCTGGCCTCGTGGAGATTCGTTGGAGGAGTTTTTTACCATGCTTGGTGACGTCATGTTTAGCTAGTTTCTTTAGCATTGGCTAGAGGACTTGTTACCGCTTTCCCACGCAGTTCGAACTAGTGCTAGTATATATACTGCTCTCTGGCCACTCTCTCCCTCAGATCTGGTTTCTAGAACGCATCCCTCTTATCCCTTTGATACCTGTCCCCCTCGTTGCACCTGAGAACCTTTTCCTCTGCCTATCTCTCTCATTTTCCATACCTTTCACCACCTTTTATTAATATTATATCCCCTCTGGTTAACTCTGCATAATCAGCTTCATGCGGGCCAGTAGTATTGTGCGTTAAGGTCTGATATAACCCATGTATGTTAGTTGTTAAGATAAGTTGATCACGAAGCATTGGTTGGCATTCATATTGTTCAGTACCGCTTCGTATAATTATTAGTGTTCTGCTGGATTAGATAATGCTAGACTAGGAGTCTGATACTATAAGGTATTGTTTCCGATGGGTGTTGGCTTTAGTTAAAGGTGCACGACATACCTGAGAACTGAAGTTGATTGGGTAAATTCTAGTCTGTGTGCCATTGAGAGTAGAGCATGCACGAATGAGGGCTTTTTGCCTATACCATTCTGCACTGTTCTAAGCTCGTTTGTCTTTGAGGTACGCCAGGAACATGCTTAATACTTCGGTATTAAGGTTTCTCAAGAGAGCTACTCTTCACTCTAACGTAATACTTGACGCACAGACTTGAGATTTGCACTAGGCTATGCGGCATGCCATGTGCACCAGTATCTCGTATCATTGACTCTAGCTAGACTTTATCAGTCACAGTAGACATTAAGTATATTAAACCAATTACTCTTTTTATGCATACCCGTTTATGATTACACAAGCATTTCGCAGCCTAGTTTGATGTATTGAGACACAAACGACTTAGGCTCTTTTTGTTGATTGGAATACTGCATTGTCGTGGCGATTATTATTGTTGTGGCGTTTAGGATATTCTTGGCTCCGACTGCATTATATCTGCCTTTTTGTGTGCATAGCCTGCACGAGCATTGTTCCGCTGCCTGCCTTTTGGGGTTCCATTTCCGATTCGAGCATGTTGATAGCATCTAACATTTAAAGAAGATTCCTTGTGTTGAAGGACTTTAGTGCACTTTCTTTCATGCAGGAGTGCCTGACATTTATTGATTAAAGTAACATAAGCTGTAACTTCTCTTACCTTACTTTGCATACCATAACCAAGCACCTTCGGTTATAGGTAGTAATAGGCTGTTTTCACATAACATTAAGCCTAGAGTAGACGCATTGATGAGAGTTTAATAACCTATTATTGCATATAGAACTCTGAAAAGTATTTGTGTTCTTTGTTCACTGGGAATATACATCAGAGGTTGGATCTAGCGCTTTCCGTTGTAGCATTTATGCCATTACTAGTCCAATAAATAAGAGCCCTGATATATTAACACCTTACGAGCGGCCTATGCGGTTTATTTATGTGTACCGCACAGCGGGGTGTTTTTAGCCAAAATAGGGCTGTTTACGTGATCATTTTCATGCCTAAATAAGACCCAGAACGTAAAACAAGTACCTATCCCTGAAAGGGCATAAACAGAGCTTTCGAATGACACCATAACGATCATTGTATGATGGATAGTTTTCTTGCAATAACCGTGCAACGCGAGTGCAAAAAGCAGGTAATTCGGTACTTTCAGTACATAATTGAGTATGTAGCGAGTGAGAGAGGGAGGAGGGAGCTGAGATTTGTGTCAGTAGGTTCGCCGCGGTGGTCTGGAGCAGTCATACGCTCGCTAGTCTCCTGCCACCACTTGTCTCTCTCTCTCAGCCACATTACGTGCTGAAATTGCCACTCGAGTTATGTCGAGCGCCGCCACATAGTCCAGCTTTTTTTAACTCGACTTATGTTGCTCGCCGCTAAATAAGGGTTAAACCTCAGTCGTAACAAATGGCGACCTTACCTAGGATTTGGTGAACCTACATTTGTTAGCAGGGAACATTTGTTGTTTTGGGGAATATTTTGCGGGGATCAGCAAGAATAATTTTTTGTTTTGCAACATAGTATAGCCCTTGAGTATTTCCGAGAATTTTTGTGTGTATATGGAGGTATAAGAGTTTGGGGTGCTTCTTTTCTGAATATTGAGGTGGGAAATTTTTGTGAGCATCATGTCTTATACCGGATCAGAGGAGAATGGAGACACAGTACGTAATGTCGAAACTGAGGAACAGCAGCAGGATGAAAGGGTTAATCAGGTGAACTGTGAGGAGGATGCTAGGATATTTTTGCAATGGCCTGTTACTGCTGAGCGGTTGGAGGGTATGGATCGGTACGGTCTTCAATGTCTGGCCACAGCTATCGGTCATGCGGGTACTAGCAGCATGACCAGGGATAACTTGATAACGTGTATACTGGGCAGGGTGACTGGTGAGCGAGATGGGTTGAGTGCTCAGAGCCCTTCGGCCATGCTTCCCCTACACTCGACTCCCAGCCATCCCAGTAGTTTGCCGACCCCGAGTACGCGTCCACAGTTGGGTGGTGACTGGCAGGGTGTGTTGCCCCTGGTGGGACCACCGGTAATTTCAAGCATTGTAGCACCTTCACCTCCTCAAGGGTTAACTCCAGAATTATTGTATCAGCTCGAATTAGCTAAGATCGAAGAGAGAAAGGCTATCAGGGTATCTGAGCTTCAGCTTCAGCAGCAATTAGAATTAGCCAAGATAGATGAGAGAGCCAAGATAGAAGAGAGAAAAACTATCAGTCAGCAGCACATAGAGCTAGCAAAAATCCAAGCTGATTTAGAATCGACTAGGTACTGTGCCGACATGGACGTAGAGAAGTCGCGAGAAGAGACAACGGGACAGCGACTTGGTTCTGGTAACCGTGCTCATGATCAATCTCTCTCGCACTTATTGAAACTGGTTCCGGTGTTTGATGAGAGTGGAGTAACAGAAATTTTCGCACGGTTTGAGAAAAAGTGCCAGGAACACCAGTGGCCAGAGAATAAATGGGCAGCACTTGTATCCTCTAGATTAATAGGCAAGGGTCTTAAAGCCTACGATGCGTTACCTTTGGAGTCCTGTATTGTGTATGAGGATCTCAAGGAGGCTGTCCTGAGGGCTTACGAACTTCAACCAGAAACGAAACGTTTGAAGTTCCGGGGTGTAACTAAGGGAAGAGATAGCACCTTTTGGGAACACGCCCGGGAATTGTCCGATGCTGTGGGGAACTGGCTCCGATCTGAGAAGGTAACAACATTTGATGGAGTTAAGCAGTTAATGATGTTGGAGCAGTTCTTTAAGAGCACGGGAGGTGATCTAACTTTGAACTTAACCCTTAAAAAGCGGCTCACCACATAAGTCGTATTTAATAAAGCTGGACTATGTGGCGGCGCTCGACATAGGTCGAGTGGCAATTTCAGCACGTAATGTTGCTGAGAGAGAGAGACAAGTGGTGGCAGGAGACTAGCGAGCGTATGACTGCTCCAGACCACCTCGGCGAAACCTACTGACACGAATCTCAGCTCCCTCCTCCCTCTCTCACTCGCTACATACTGAATTATATGGGGAAATTACCGAATTACATGCTTTTTGCACTCGCGTTGCAGGTTATTGCAAGAAAACTAGCCATCATAAAAGGATCGTTATGGTGTTCATTCGAAAGCTCTGTTATGCCCTTTCAGGGATAGGTACTTGTTTTACGTTCTGGGTCTTATTTAGGCATGAAAATGATCACGTAAACAGCCCTATTTTGGCTAAAAACACCCCGCGGGGCGGTACATATAAATAAACCGCATAGGCCGCTCTTAAGGTGTTAAAGGAGAAAAACCCAAGAACTCTAGTCGAAGCAGCAGAAATGGCTGATCGACGGCTGTCGTTGATTCGGGGTTGCGGGTCCTCACAGAAGTACGATGCAAGTGGTAGGGACCGTTATCCTCCCCCTCCCCGTAGCAATGACACATTTAAACAAAAGAGCAATGAAACTAAAACTGAATTCAAACCTAACACCACGCCGTATGAGAAAACTCATTTTTTTTTTTACATCACAGTATAAGCCGAAACCGAAATTTATGTGTTTTAAGTGCTACCAGGAGGGTCATAAGGCAAATGAGTGCCCTAGTCGACCTCCTCCGGCAGCCGTGTCTTTTGCTCACGGCATTGGAGTGTTCAAGAGGACATCGGAGTTTGTTAGAGGCATTTCTTCTGAGGTAAATACACTGCCAGTGGAGAAGGATCCGGAAGGCTTATTCCCTGTCTGTGATGTCTTTAGTGACCACAGGGGACTCGGTTGTGTGGAATGGGGGGGGTAGAAGACATGAGGTGAGAATTTTGCGTGACACTGGGGCATCGCAAACACTGTTGAGAAATTTCACTGGTAAACCTGTAAATACGGCATGGGTGGTTGTGGTTCAGGGAGTTAATGCAATAAGGTCATACCCACTTGTAAGAATGAAGATGGAAGCTGATGGTGTGACTCGTGACCTGGATGTAGGAATTGTGGAGAAGTTACCTGTTGGGGGCGTCGACCTCCTTCTCGGCAACGACTTTGCGGGTCCTACTTCTGAGGCTCCACCCTTGGTCGTTGCCGAGAAGCCGGCCGACGTGAGTAGGGAGGAGCAGGAGTGGGTTGAGAAGTGTCAGGTGCAACCTATGGCGTGTGTTGTCACCAGATCTCTTGCATCCAGGGAGTCGCATTCTGGTCAACAGTCTTTAGACAAGCGGAGGAAAGGTACCGAGAAGGGGTTAGAAGTTGATGCGGTTGAGAGTTTAGTATCAACGGACATTCTCTGGGACTCATTATTAGGACCAATTTTCGAGTCTGGAGAAGACCCATTAACTGTTACTAAGAAGGCAGAGGATGGGCTTAAAAAGACGAAGAGACATCAACGATACATGGAGAGAGAGCAACGGGAGGCTAAATTCAATGTAGGAGGGGGGCATGAGTTGTTTCGCAAACACTTTTTTTTTTTTTTTTTTTTTTTTTTTTTTTTAGATAAGATTGCTCCTTCGGACATTCGTAAATTGCAAGTAGAAGACCCGGAGGTTCTTGAATGTGGTACCGGTGCTGTCGAGTTGGAGGAGGACAGTTATGCACAGTCGGGAGATGTAGCAACAAGGTATCCTGACGCGTACCCTATGAGAAATGGGTCAGCAAAGACGGTGGTCCGAAACTTGCTAGTGTATTTTTCCCGGTATGGTTACCCGCAGGTAATAATTTAGTCAGACCAAGGATCCAACTTCACTTCTGGCCTCTTTGTTCAAGCAGTGCCGCAGCATGGGATTGTTACGGTTGTGTCATCTGCATATCATCCAGAGAGCCAGGGTGTGTTAGAGCGATGGCACTCAGCCTTGGAATCTGTGCTTCGTTATTGTTGCTTTGAGAGTGGGAAAAGTTGGGATCTTGGCCGGCCATGTTTTATTTGCTGCACGGGAGGTACCTGGGGAAAGTTTGGGATTCAGCCCTAATGAGCTCGTCTTTGGACACCGTGTCAGAGGGCCTCTCCATATGGTTAACGAAATATGGGGGGTTGCAGAAAAACCTTGTTCTATGCTCAAGTATGTCCTCGACAGTCGAGAACGGATGTTGCGCAGTCTGGAGTTGGCTGGCCGTAAATCGACTAGCTCTCAGGCCCTCATGAAGGACAGGTATGACCTCCAGGTTAAACTCAGGGAGTTTCACGTGGGTCAGGAGGTGTTGATTCTACTGCCCCTTGTAGGTCACCCCTTATCCGCGAAGTACACTGGTCCTTATAGGGTGGGTGAGAGGCTATCGGACCTGGATTGCTTGGTGGCCACTCCAGACAGACGTATGCGCAATCAGTTAGGTCACGTTAATCTCATGAAGGAGTATGTGAGGCACCCCCCTGAGCCTCTCACTGTGCCTGTGATGACGTTTAGCAGTCAAGGTGGAGAAGGAGAACGGGACAGTCAAGCTCAGGTGGAGGATAACTGGAAGGATAAAAAAGTCAAATGGGCGCCTGAGTGTGAGAAGGCGTTTAGAGTAGTAAAACACCTGTTGTGCACTCACCCGATCCTCAGGGTGACTATAGACTTTAGACTTTAGCCTACCTTTCCAACTAGCAACGGATGCTAGTGGTGTGGGGGCTGGTGCCGTCCTACTGAAAAAGGACGATGAGGGGCTGGAACATCCTGTTAGTTTCTGCTCGGAGAAGTTCAAATCAGCCCAAGGAAGCTGCTCTGTTGTCGAGAGGGAGCTGCTGGCAGTTGTGCTTGCACTGAGGCATTTCGAGGTCTATGTTCCAGCCTATGGTCCAGTCGTTGTAGTTTACACAGATCATCACCCTCTCAAGTTCTTGGACAAGTTTCACAATCGGAATATGAGGCTGACCAGGTGGTCACTAAGGTTATTGCTATATAACCTGGACATACGCCATATTGCCGGTTGTGACAACGTGGTTGCAGATTGTCTTTCAAGGGTATATGATCCTGGGTAGATTGACACACGGGTAGCCTCCTGCTTTAGTTTGAATAGTATTTTGCGCTTGGTGCTTGTTGGCTCGCGGTTGTAGCCTAGCATATTGGGTCGTAAAGCAGGAGTTGAGCGTTTGGTATAGAAGAAAAATACTAGGCTTACCCCTATAGTGCAGCCGAAATAAACAAATTAAAAACATAAAAATCAAATAAAAAACTCTTTCTTTGATAGTTGAATTTTTCAGTATGTTATAGCAGTAATTCTGAGTTGCACTCCTCTCAGAATGCTGGGCTAGAGAAGCTCGCTCTTGAGGAGCATAACTACATTATGATTTAACCTATTGTGTTGGGGAGGGTTATAATTTTGTAAAATGTTTTGTTGAGAACTGTGCCAGATATTTTACTGCCGCTGGGTGATGGGAAGTAGAGATATAGCATGGGTTCTAACAATCAGATATTTTGTGAGCCTTGGGCCTCTGAGAAAAATCTTGGGGGGGTGTGTGACGTTAACCACCCCGTTAGAACCGCATGGCTTGTCCTACAGTGACTCGCTAGGATCGCCAGGGCAGTGGATGTGGCTACAGTTGATGTATCATTGTGTGCTTTATTTCATGTGAAAGCTCGTGTCATGGGCAGTCCAGAAAGGCTATTTGTTTTCACCCATGTCAAGGCTTTATATATTTAATTGCAAAGTATATGTTTTATCATTAAGTAGTAATGATAGGATTTGAGAGAGAGAGAGAGAGAGTAGAACAGAGTGTGGGGAGGCACGCAGTGTTTTGCTATACTCGATGACGTCATAGCTGGCTGGCCTCGTGGGGATTCGTTGGAGGAGTTTTTTACCATGCTTGGTGACGTCATGTTTAGCTAGCTTCTTTAGCATTGGCTAGAGGACTTGTTACCGCTTTCCCATGCGGTTCGAACTAGTGCTAGTATATATACTGCTCTCTGGCAACTCTCTCCCTCAGATCTGGTTTCTAGAATGCATCCCTCTTATCCCTTTGATACCTGTCCTCCTGACTGCACCTGAGAACCTTTTCCTCTGCCTATCTCTCTCATTTTCCATACCTTTCACCACCTTTTATTAATATTATATCCCCTCTGGTTAACTCTGCATAATCAGCTTCATGCTGGCCAGTTATATTGTGCGTTAAGGTCTGATATAACCCATGTATGTTAATTGTTAAGATAAGTTGATCACGAAGCATTTTTTTTTTTTTTTTTTTTTTTTTTTTCTATATTCCAACTTACTTCCTCTCGGGCATAGGCTGAGAGCCTTAACATTCACCGCTTTACAATGAACAGTGAAGCCCGTGAGGTCTTGTTCCAGTCTAGGGAGTGAGACATGTGAAGCACGTAGAGCACAACGAGCACCTGCCATCTTGCCTTCACATGAGGCACGTGCTCACTCATGACCCGAAACGACCCCATCTCTGAAGTCATCTCGTTCCCGTGCTTCACTGTCTCACCCACTACACTCGGACTCTCACACTTACACACACACAACGCCACCTGTTGAGCAGATAACTCACCAGGCATTGCACCCCTATAGCATATTTTGAATATGGGAATATTCATACAGTGCTATTTAATCAGGGAACAATGAGGGTATTTTATTGACGTTTCGGTGGGCTTTGTGGTAATGCACTGATACTAGGTACAGCATCATCCCAATAATATCTTCCCATTGATACATCGGGATTTGAACCCGGGACCTTTGGATTACCAGGCCAGTGGCAAGACCACTCCACCACACCTCCCCTAAAATCATAAACGGGTATGCATAAAAAGAGTAATTGGTTTAATATACCTAATGTCTACTGTGACTGATAAAGTCTAGCTAGAGTCAATGATACGAGATACTGGTGCACATGGCATGCCGCATAGCCTAGTGCAAATCTCAAGTCTGTGCGTCAAGTATTACGTTAGAGTGAAGGGTAGCTCTCTTGAGAAACCTTAATACCGAAGTATTAAGCGTTCTCCTGGTATTCTCCTGGTTCTCCTGGTATTGGTTGGCATTCATATTGTTCAGTACCGCTTCCTATAATTATTAGTGTTCTGCTGGATTAGATAATGCTGGACAAGGAGTCTGATACCATAAGGTATTGTTTCCGATGGGTGTTGGCTTTAGTTAAAAGCTGCACGACATACCTGAGAACTAGAGTTGATTGGGTAAATTCTAGTCTGTGTGCCATTGAGAGTAGAGCATGCACGCATGAGGGCTTTTTGCCTATACCATTCTGCATTGTTCTAAGCTCGTTGTTTGTCTTTGAGGTACGCCAGGAGAACGCTTAATACTTCGGTATTAAGGTTTCTCAAGAGAGCTACCCTTCACTCTAACGTAATACTTGACGCACAGACTTGAGATTTGCACTAGGCTATGCGGCATGCCATGTGCACCAGTATCTCGTATCATTGACTCTAGCTAGACTTTATCAGTCACAGTAGACATTAGGTATATTAAACCAATTACTCTTTTATGCATACCCGTTTATGATTACACAAGCATTTCGCAGCCTAGTTTGATGTATTGAGACACAAACGACTTAGGCTCTTTTTGTTGATAGGAATACTGCATTGTCGTGGCGATTATTATTATTGTTGTGGCGTTTAGGATATTTTTGGCTCCGACTGCATTATATCTCCTGCCTTTTTGTGTGCATAGCCTGCACGAGCATTGTTCCGCTGCCTGCCTTTTTGGGTTCCATTTCCGATTCGAGCATCTTGATAGCATCTAACATTTAAAGAAGATTCCTTGTTGGTGTTGAAGGACTTTTGTGCACTTTCTTTCATGCAGGAGTGCCTGACATTTATTGATTAAAGTAACGTAAGCTGTAACTTCTCGTACCACCTTACTTTGCATACCATAACCAAGCACCTTCGGTTATAGGTAGTAATAGGCTGTTTTCACATAACATTAAGCCTAGAGTAGACGCACATTTATTGAGAGTTTAATAACCTATTATTGCATATAGAACTCTGAAGAGTATTTGTGTTCTTTGTTCACTGGGAATATACATCAGAGGTTGGATCTAGCGCTTTCCGTTGTAGCATTTATGCCATTACTAGTCCAATGAATAAGAGCCCTGATATATTTAAACCTCAGTCGTAACAATATATATCTATCTATATATATATATAATATATATATATATATATACAGTATATCTATCTATCTATATATATATATATATATATATATATATACAGCATATGCTTAAAAAAGCAGGTTAGCTTTCGCTCGCAAAAATTTAGTAGACGACTAAATGGCACCAAAGGTCTAAAAATCGTCAAAGCTCAAAACTAACGGGGCTAAACATGAGGGAGAAGAGGGTAAAGAAACCCCCCTCTCCCTCCCTTAGATAACCTGGCTTAGTTGTGGCTATAAATTATCTTCATGACGTCACACTTTATATAATTTAAGGTGGTCGCCTGATTTTTTTTCTCTCCTTTTTTGTCTTTTTCTTGGTTGTATCCATTCGACCCCATTCAGCCTACTTTTTAAAGACGTTTATCTCCATCCAAGTGTAATTTTTGTCCTGGCGAGTGATAGCGAGCCAGCGTTTTATGGAGAAATCCGGCTTCGCAGGAAATTTGTTGCTATCGAAAAATATACAGATTTAGCCTGCTGTCAAAAACATTTAAAACAAATGCTGGCTCGCCAGGAAACAATCGATACCAGGATGGGGGTAAACATCTTGAAACAGTAGGCTGAATGGGGCCGAATGGATACAACCCAGAGAGAGAGGGAGAGACAGAAAAACAAACCGAGGTGGGCCCTTTAATTTACAACACCTGTAACCTATATTGAAGCCATGGTCGCCACGCCAAGAGAGGAGGACGCAACACTCTTATCAAACTGAAATATAATTGACGTCATATATAATTTAAGGGGATATATAGTGGATGTTTTTTTGGTCTATACATTAATGTATTCATATATGTTTTAGTTTCCTTGCTAGACCTACCAACAAATGTAGAAAAACACCCCCTAAACTGCCCATCATGATATATTTGTACACGTTTCGGTAGAAAAATGTAACTGGCGAAGGCCAGTTCCTCTTATAATTACAGGCTCGCTATCGCTCGCCAGGACAAAATCGACACTTAAATGGCACGATAGGTCTTAAAATTGAAAACTAAATGGAGCTAAAGGTGTTAAAATCGCCAAACTAATGGGCCGAACGTCATATAATATCAAAACTAATGGGGCTAAGCACGAATGAAAAAGGGGTTCAGAAAAACGACCCACCTCCCCTTAATAACACTTGTATTCAAGTCAGGGTTGCCACGGAGAATTGTACAGTTGGCCAAATAAGTCGTGTCACCGCTGTCATTGCGTTTTGCTCGCTGTATTAACGTCTGTCAGATGTTGAATAGGGTGTGTAAAGATGGGAACATGTCTGTATATCTCACTCGAAACATGAATTAATGCTTAGATAGTGCCGATACCAATTATTGATCGATATATAGTTGGTGCCACGACATCACTTATCTGGCCGACTGTACATCTACATTATATTGGTAGAAATATACTTACCACACGAATTGATTGATTAACCTACTTAATATTACCAAAGATTTATCGTCCTAGAGCCCCTTTCCACTTGCTCCTTTGTTAGTTTTGAGGTTTTAGGACGTCCGGCCGTTTAGTTTGACGATTTTAACACCTTTTGCCCCATTTCGTTGTCAATATTAAGAAATGTTGTGCCATTTAGGTATCGATTTTTTTCCTGACTAGCAATAGTGAGCCTGTAGTTTTAAGAAGAACCGGCCTTTTTTTTCTTCTACCGAAAAATTTACAAATTTATCTTGAAAGGGGGTCTAGGGGGTGTTTTTAAAGTTGAATGGAGGTAAACGGAGGAAACCAAAAATCATATGAATAACTGAATAAATAGACCAAAAAATACCACCACTATCCCCTTACGCTATACCATTCTACCAACCTGTCCCTTTAACCCATTCTGTACCGGCGACGACTGTTTCATTATATTATGGCAACTATTAAGACGATCATATTAAGCTTAGGAAGGATATGTGGTAGCTAGAAGGATTGCATGAGAGTCTATAGCCTTTAACCCATTCTGTATCGGCGACGACCGTTTCATTATATTATGGCAACTATTAAGACGATCATATTAAGCTTAGGAAGGATATGTGGTATTGTTACAACCCAAAGTTTGGAGAGACTAGTGGAACTAGCTTAGTTAAAGATTTGGCCCCGAAGGAGTCTAGAGGGTGACCTTTAGGTTGAACACAAAGACTGAACTTTAGTTTAAGGGTGTTCAGTATGGATAAGTACTTTTATTAATTTAGTACTTGTATTAAGGTAAAGTCTCTTTAAGAGTAGTTCTCGTATTTTAATATTTATTACTAAGATGATATTTTAATTTAAGATTTGTTCTCGTATTTTAATCAGATTTCAAAGTAGTCTTCTGGATATTATATAGGGTTAATCTTCCTCACTTCATTTAATCATTAGGGTATAAATATATATGGATAAGAATAGAATACACAATTTTTGTTATAATAAAATCAGATTTAAGTAATATAACAAAATCATTATGGATTATATAATTATAATTTAAAGTTATAAAACAAAATAAAACAAATACAATGGTAATTAATATTAATGCAAAATATTTAATTTATACAAAATGAAAACAAAAAGAAAATGAAAATGAAAATATAAGTTATAGTCACGATATCTCCCGTAGTCAAACCGAAGGGGGGTAGTTCCTGGAGTTTTAACACAACGCTTTCTGGAAGCGATATTCCCGAGAACGTTGCACCGAGAAAGTCTAAGATAACACTGACCCAACTCATTATTCCCGCCCCGTCATTAACTACGGTAGATTTAATGTGACCAGAAAAGAAACTTCCACCCCCTGGTGTTCATGAGCAGAGATAGCATTGAACTTTAATTTGAATTACATATTTAATGAGTGAGACTTCGAAACTCTGCTCGATCAAAATGAGAGGGATAGAAGTAAGAAGGATATTGGGATGCGAAGTTTCGGGCCTCTGTTGGTTTGGTTGCTTGAAGCCCCGACCCCGATCTCAGACTGGTTGATGCGTTTGAAGGGTGGAAGTGAACCCGTACAGTCAGAGCCTATAGGTCCGTGACAGGTAGCTAGAAGTATTGCATGAGAGTCTATAGCCTTTAACCCATTCTGTACCGGCGACGACTGTTTCATTATATTATGGCAACTATTAAGACGATCATAACCCTCTCCGACATATGACGCGATTTTGAGCCGATTAGGGATACTTTAAAGCCTTTGTTACCATCAGGGGTATTTAGAAACCTTTAGTTTAGTTACGTCAACCTCTGCAGTTGTGTTTGAGTTAGTTGTGGGCAGAAAACTAATTTTAGAGAGGTAATTATAAGAGTGAGAGAACTCTATTTCTTATTGCTAATCTGGCAACCTCTGCGTCATATGAGTCTGAAGGGGTTTGTTACGATCGGGTCTCGTATAAATCAGTGGCTCTTATGCATTGGACTAGACTGGCATAAATGCAACAACGGAAACGCTAGATCCAACCCCAGATATATAATCCCGTCGAACAAAGAACACATATACCCTCCAGAGTTATATCTGCGATAGCGGGGTACCTTAACTCTCAGTATCTATGTGCTTCTACTATAGGCTGATGTTCTCTGAAACAGCCTATTACCTATAACATATGGTTGCTTAGTTATGGTACACAAGGAAAAGATAGTTCTATCTATCTATCTATTGCCTGCCGCCGTGATCCCCGAAGGGGTGGCCACGAACGAACCGCCCCCATGCACCTCTGTCCCCAGTCAGTCGACGCCCCTCCCTCCAACCAGCACTGCCTTCGTTCATGTACTTCCTCACTCCATCCTTCCACCTCTCATTCGGTCTACTTCTCCCTCTCTGTCCCTCCATCTCGCTCTCATACACGCTCTTAAAAAGATAGTTAACTTAATTAAATCACAAGAGTGATCTAATGCAAACAAGAAGAAGGTTTACTTAACGTTACTTTAATCAATAATATCTGTCACTCCTTTATGAAAGAAAGTGTTGTAAAGTCCTTAAGCACCGAACAAGGAATCTTCTGAATAATGTCGGATGCTACTAAGAAGAACGTATCGGAAATGGAACACAAAATAGCAGGAGGCAGGACAATGCACATGTAGGCTAAATACACGAAAAGGCTGGACCTATAATGTTATTGTACACAAGAATATTATAAGTGGTGCAACTGTAATAATGCTCGCCACAAAAAAGTAGTACTCCTATTAACAAAACCGGTCTATGCTGGTTGTGTCTCTCTACAGCAACCTAGACCTCAAAATGCTTGTGTAAAAATAATGGGTATGCATAAAAGAGTATATGATCTAATCCAGCTAATGTCTACCCGGGTTAATAAAGTCTAGCTGGGATGTGCAAAGGTACAGAATTCTGGTGGAGCAAGGCAGCTCCTAGCCTAGTGTGGACCTTGGGTCTGTGCGGCCTGATTACGTTAATATGAAGGGGTGCTCTCTTGAGGATTCTCGATCACAAGTATCGAGTATCCTCCTGGCGACCCTCAAAAGTAAAAGCAAATAAGAGTTAGAAAAGTGTTGGGTGGATTAGGCAAGCAGCCCTCACGCACTACACAGTCTAAACTCCAAGGTACACAGGCAAAAGATCCACCCAGGTAACCCACAGAATCCGTAGTGTCGTGTAGCTCAAAAGTAGCCTACACACATTGAAAACACCAACAGCAAGGTACCTGATCCCTAGTCTAGCATTATTTAACCCTGTAGAAACATTAGTGATTGATGGAGACAGTCTGAGCAATACAATCTCCCAAAAAGACAAGGACTATCTTCAACCTTAATCTAGTATATAAGAAATGTGAGATCCAGCATATAATACAGTCTGGCCACCAATTCAAGGTGTGGATGCAGAGAACCAGAGGGGGATTGATATTAATGAAAGGTGAGGAAGTAGTGGAAATGATAAAGGCAGTAGGAGAGAAAGATTCTAAGACAAGAGTGTGGGACAGTTCAAGGGAGATGCATAGAGTATGCTGTCTGGGAAGGATCTGACAAGGATATTCCCATGGACCTCCTGGCTGGAGTCCCAGTTCGCAAGAATGGCACGAGGGCGCGCGACAGTCGCCCAGTAAGCAGCCGCGTAGTAGGCAGTGTTAGGCAGGAGGCAACGAATCCTGCGAGGCCTATGTAAGGGGGCCAGCCACGCGCCGCACTCACTACCAAGTCACACCACCTTGTCTCTCTCTCTCTCTCCCTCTCCCGCTCGCCTTCCCATCATTCAACTACTTAACACAATACTTTCAATTGACTAAATAAAATAGAAAGGATTGTGACAGACGAAAATAAAGAACAGTTCTGAACTGTCTGCAACACAAGCTTTCTCGAGAAGGAAAGTACACAATGATAGGTAGACTGTAGCTATATTTTCTGCCCTGGCGAGTCCTAGCGAGTAAGCCATGCGGTTCTGGGGGAAGCGGTGAGCGTCACACCCCACCCAAGATTTTTAAGAGGCTCCAACTATGAGCTCTAAATCTGACACGCAGAAACCATACAACATTCGCCACTCATAGCCACCCAGCGACAATGAAATGTAAAGCACAGTTTTCATCAAAATAACACATTATAAAAATTAACAACCCTTCCCAACACAATAGATTAAATTACATAGTTATGCTCATAAGAGCGAGCTTCACTAGCCCAGCCTTCTGAGAGGAGTACAGCTCAGAATTTCTGCTATAACATACTTAAAAACATTTTAACTATCAAAGAAAGAGTTTTTATAGGATTTTTATATTTTTAATATGTTTATGGCGGCTGCACTACAGGGGCAAGCCTAGTTTTTACTTCTACACCAACACAGCAACTCCTACTTTACGACCCAATACGCTGGGCTACACACGCGAGCCAACAAGCACCAGACGTAAACATACTAATCAAACCAAAGTAGGAGGCTACCCTTGTGATGATCTACCCCGAGTCTTCCACCCTCGATAAGCAATCTGCAATCACATTCTCAGAACCGGCAATATGGCGTATGTCTAGGTTGTATTCCTGCAACATTAATGACCACCTGGTCAGCCTCATATTCCGGTTATGGAATTCATTCAGGAAATTGAGGGGGTGATGGTCAGTGTAGATCACCACAACTGGTCCATAGGCTGGAACATACACCTCAAAGTGCCTGAGCGCTAGCACAATCGCCAGCAGTTCCTTCTCAACTACTGAATAGTTCTTCTGCGCCGAGTTGAACTTTTTTGAGAAGAAACTGACTGGGTGCTCCAGCCAATCTTCGTCTGATTGCATCAGAATGGCACCAGCCCCCACACCACTGGCATCAGTTGCCAGCTGGAATGGTCGGCTAAAGTCCGGGGCCCTGAGGATTGGGTGAGTACACAACAGGTTTTTACTAGCAAAAAAGCCCTCTCACACTCAGGCGCCCACTTAAACTTTCTCTCTTTGGCCAATAGGTCCGTCAGAGGAGCCAGCACAGTAGAATAGCCCTTTATAAAGGCGGCGGTAGTAACCAATCATGCCCCAAAAAACCTCATGATCTGCTTATTGAGTGGACGGCGCTGGGGAAGTGGTTTAATAGCCAATATTTGTTTTGTGGAGGGGCACACCTGGCCCAAACCCACCGATGAACCCCAGATACTGCACACGGTTAGCCCGCACAAAAAATCACACTTTCCCAGCGTTGACCACCAAAAGTTTGCCTCGCTTAATTTCGTAAATAGGAAGTCTACATGTTTACAGTGGCTCTTGAAATCGTCATCATAAATAATGACGTCGTCCAGGTACAACGGTACAGTTCCGGACATGTCCAGCAGCCACCAATCGCTTCATCAAGCTTTTGGAACGGTCGTGAGTGCGTTCTTTAGACCGTATGGCATGACATTACAACGCATGTAGAACCATTCCACCACAAAACCACACACCGCTTTCGCCCGTTCAGACAAAGGAACCTGCCAGTAACCTTTTACCAGGTCACCTTGGTCAAGAACCTTGGCCCTGCCAATCTTGTCTTACACAGGCATCGACCCGGGGAAGAGGATATGGGTTGGTGGGAGTCAAGCCGTTTAGCCTTGCGGTAATCAACAAACAGAAGCGCACCTTGCCATCCGGCTTAGGTTTGCAGCGTTACGGGAGATGTCCACTTTCACCGCCACCTTCTCGATCAGGCCCTGTTGCAATATATACTCCAACTCCGCTCGGAGGCCGCCGGAAGTTTAATAGGGGGCCCCCTATAGGGCACTGATTTGAAGGGTGGGTGGTCGCCGACGTCACACGTCGTGCCCACCTCTGAGTAGTGAGGGGCCTGGGGTGTTCCGCAAATACAGTAGGGTATTAAACCGAATAGGCGCTCGACAGCCACACGCTGTTGCTCAGGTAGGTGTTGCCAAAGCTCATGAGCCGCCTGTCTCGTGTTTCCTGCCCACTGATCTGCAGGAACACATGCTACTTCCAGGTGTCATCCACGGCGCCTGATGTCACCACACTGTCCCGTTCTCTGTCTCCACCTTGACTGCTGAAAGTCATCAAGGGGACAGTGAGAGGCTCAGGTGGGCACCTCACATACTCCGTTCATCAGGTTTGACAAGGATAGACCAAACTCGATTCCTCCTACCGCACTGTATTGGGAGTGGGCCACCACGGTAATCTACCCGCAGGTCCCCCTCCGGAGACGCTGTGAGCTCTGCTACCCCAGCCCGCCTCCCAACGCGCACACACCCGCCAGACAAGTACTTTGACGAGCATCCTGGGGGGGGACTCATGGGAGTGGCTCCGTGCGCGTAGCGGTGGCCGCTCCGTGCCCCCCACCGGGCGATAAGGGGTGACCTACGCAGAACAAGGAGGGACAAGTATCAACACCTCCGGACCCAGGCGTGAAAATCCGGCTGAGTTTCAAGAGACCTTTGTGGGTACGTACCTGTCCTTCATGAGAAGGCCTTGGAAGACGAAACAGAAGGCGAGGTGTAAGGGGGGGGTGATCTAGCCCAAGAGGATTGCGGCGACAAGGCAGGACAAACTCCTGGGAAGACGCCCCTACGGCGAACATTCGTGGTCTCTACTCTCACAAGGACATAGCTTAAGCATAGAACATGGTTCTAGCGGTGCCCTCCCATATCTCCTTTACCATGTGGGAGAGGCCCTCTGACGCTGTGTCCAACCACAAGCTCATTGGGCAGCTTAAAACCCCAAACTTCTCCCTCAGGTTAACCTCGATGTGGACAGCGAATAAACACATTACGGCAGGCCAAGATCCCAGTCCTTGCCGTTCTCAAGACAATAGCAGCGCGGAATGCATTGCTTGTTAGAGTGGGAATGCCACCTCTCTAACCACCGCCTGACTCTTTGGGTGATAACAACCGATGACACACTACAGTGGAATATCCAGCGTGCGATTCAATGTTTTTTTACTCATAGATTTTTGTATTTTTTTTTTTTTTTTTTTTTTTTTCCTCATTGTCTGAACGAACAAGTTGGAACGGTGAAATTCGATCCTTGGTCTGACTGTTTAAAACTCCTTGCGGGTAATCCGTACCGGGAGCGAAGCTATCATAGCAAAGTTAAGGACCACCCGTCTTCGGCCAAACCATTTCTCACTCGGGTTATGCGGTCTGGGATACCGAGTTGCTACGTCCATGACTGTCAAGAGATATTTATTTCCGGCACTTGTGGGGGGGAGGGGGCCAAACATGTCGACTACTACTTTACTAAAGGGAGGCCCGTTGACGGGAATTGGGTGTAACGGAGCCTTTGGGATGCACTGGTTAGGTTTCCCGACCTTTTGGCACACACTGCACATTGCCACCCATGACACCACTTGTGTCCTCAAACCAGGCCACCAAAACAGTTTCCCCAAAGCCGCCACCGTCTTACGGACACCCAAGTGTCCTGCCAGCGGTACATCATGAGCCAACCTTAGTAGGCTATCCCTGCATACCCTCGGTACGACCAGCTGGTCTACCACTCCTGACACACCCTCCCAACTTCTCTGCGGGTCTTGGAATCGCCGATACAAGATGCCATCAATGAAAAAAAATCTCCAGACTTTGCATCCCTGTCCTCTTCGAGTTCGACAGCACCGTTACTACACTTTAGAACCTCCGGGTCTTCTAGCTGCAATTTGCGAATATCTGAGGGAGCTAGCCTGTCTAAGTGTTTGCGAAACAACTCATGCCCTCCCCAAACATCGAACTTTGCATCCCGTTGCTCTCTCCGTGTATACCGTTGCTGCCTCTGAGTCTCTTTAAGCCCTGCCTCTACACTCTCAGTGACAGGTGGTGGTGCTTCTCCAGACTCTAATAACGGTGCTAATACTGAGTCCCCGAGTAGCGCTGCTGGTACTAGACTCTCCACCGTATCCGCTTTCAGCACCTTCTCGTGACCGTTCCTACGCTTATTTGAAGACTGTTCGTTAGGCTGTGACTCCCTGGATGCGAGAGATCTGGTTACAACACACGCCATTG
Source organism: Paralithodes platypus (assembly GCA_032716605.1). Lineage (NCBI taxonomy): Eukaryota > Metazoa > Arthropoda > Malacostraca > Decapoda > Lithodidae > Paralithodes > Paralithodes platypus. The sequence goes on along the minus strand of CM064537.1, from coordinate 4,856,211 downwards.
GTTGCACCTGACACTTCTCAACCCACTCCTGTTCCTCCCTACTCACGTCGGCCGGCTCCTCGGCAACGACTAAGGGTGAAACCTTAGAAGCAGGCACCGCAAAGTCATTGCTGAGAAGGAGGTCGACGCCCCCAACAGGCAATTTCTCCACAATTCCCACATCCAGTTCGCGAGTCACACCGTCAACTTCATGCTCCATTCTAACAAGCGGGTATGACCTAGTTGCATTAACTCCCTGCACCACAACTACCCGCGCCGCATTTATGGGTCTACCAGTGAAATTCTTCAAGAGTGTCTGAGAGGCACCTGTGTCACGCAAAAGCTGTACCCCGTGCTTCTTGCCCCCCTACTTCACGCAGCCATGCCCTCTATGGTCGCAAAAGGCATCGCGGACAGGGTTCGAGCCTTCCGAATCTTCTTCACTGGCGGTGCTCCATCCTCTGATCTTATGCCTCCAGCAAACATAGAAGACTTCTGGAACACCCCAATGCTGCGAGCCAATGACACAGCCGCCGTGGGAGGTCTTCTCGGACAAGCTTTTGCCATGTGCCCCTCTTTGTGACAGTGATGACACTCAAATTTCCCCTTGGACTTATACTGAGGTGTAAAGGTCCCCTGACCCTTCTTAAACAGGGCGGTGCTAGGTTTGTGATCAGTCTTGGTGTCATTGCTTTTAAATTAATGTGTGTCCATATTCCGGGGAGGGGGAGGGTAACGCTCCTTAACGCCTACATCGTTTCTCTGTGCAGAGCCGCACCCCCAAATTAGTGACAACCGAAAATCAGCCATCTCTGCTGCTTCTACGAGAGTTCTTGGGTTCTTCTCTTTAAGGTTTAAAGTCAAGTCGCCGCCCGTACACTTATAAAACTGCTCTAGAAGCATCAACTGTTTCATCTCATCAAACGTAGTTGTCTTGTCTGATCTGAGCCAGTTTCCCATAGCGTCGGACAGGTCCCGGGCGTGCTCCAAGAAGGTACTGTCTCGCGCCTTAGTCACACCCCGGAACTCTAACCTATATGTCTCGGGTTGTAGCTCGTATGCCCGCAGGACAGCCTCCTTGAGCTCCTCATAAACAATGCAGGACTCCAAAGGCAGTGCATTGTAAGCCTTGAGCCCCTTACCTACGAGTCTAGAGGACACAATGGCCGCCCACTTAACTTCAGGCCACTGATGCTCCCGGCACTTCTTCTCAAATCTATTGAAAAACTCTGTGACACCAGACTCGTCAAATACAGGGACCAGTTTGAGAAGGTGCGACAGAGACTGATCATGTGCACGGTTTCCAGTACCGAGTCGCTGTCCCGTCGTCTCAACACGAGACTTCTCTAAATCCATGTCAGCACAGTATCTTGTAGATTCTAGTTCAGTCCTAAGCTCAGCTTCCCTCGTCTGTTGCTGCATCCTAGACAGCTCTTTTCTCTCTTCTAGCTTAGCTAGCTCTATCTGCTGTTGACTCTGATGTTGCATCTTTGCCATCTCGAGCTGAAAGAGCATCTCCGGGGTCAAACTTTGAGGAGGAGGAGGAGATGCAATGATGTTAGAAATACCCGGTGATCCCCCCAGGGCCAAACCACCCTGCCAGTCACTACCCACCTGCGGAAGCGTGCTCAGGGTCGGTACTCCAATAGGAGGATTGGGAGTCGAGTGAAGGGGAAACTCGGCCAAAGGGCTCTGAGCACTCACCCTACCTCGTACGCCAGACACCACACCCAGCACACACGTCATCAGGTCATCCTTGGTCATGCTACTAGTACATACATGACCGATAGCTGCGGCTAAGCACTGGAGACCGTACCGATTCATACCCACCAACCGGTCGGAAGTAACAGGCCATTGTAAAAAATTCCTTGCATCCTCCTCACTGTTCACCAAGTTAACAACCTGCCCATGCTGCTGCTCCTCAGCTTCTACAGCACGTACTGTTTCTTCATCCTGCACTGATCCGCTATAAGACATGATGCTCACTGAAGATTTTTCACTTTGATACACAAAAAAGAAGTATCCCAAACTCTTATACCACAATATTCACAATAAAAAATTCTCGGAGACAGCTTAAGTGCTATATTACTTTGCTAAAAAAATAATTTTTGCATATCCTCAAAAAATATTCCACAAAATCAACAAATGTTCACTGCCTAAACTGTGAGAAAAATCTGCACAATAACCTGCAATTATATGTCAGTTCACCAAATCCTGAGCTAGGTCGCAGTTTGTTACGATCGGGTCTCGTATAAATCAGTGGCTCTTATACATTGGACTAGACTGGCATAAATGCAACAACGGAAACGCTAGATCCAACCCCTGATATATAATCCCATCGAACAAAGAACACATATACCCTCCAGAGTTATATCTGCGATAGCGGGGTATCTTAACTCTCAGTATCTATGTGCTTCTACTACAGGCTGATGTTCTCTGAAACAGCCTATTACCTATAACATATGGTTGCTTAGTTATGGTACACAAGGAAAAGATAGTTAACATAATTAAATCACAAGAGTGATCTAATGCAAACAAGAAGAAGGTTTACTTAACGTTACTTTAATCAATAATATCTGTCACTCCTTTATGAAAGAAAGTGTTGTAAAGTCCTCAAGTACTGAACAAGGAATCTTCTGAATAATGTCGGATGCTACAAAGAAGAACGTATCGGAAATGGAACTACAAAATAGCAGGAGGCAGGACAATGCACGTGTAGGCTAAATACACAAAAAGGCTGGACATATAATGTTATTGGACACAAGAATATTATAAGCGGTGCAACTGTAATAATGCTCGCCACGAAAAAGTAGTACTCCTATTAACAAAACCGGTCTATGCTGGTTGTGTCTCTCTACAGCAACCTAGACCTCAAAATGCTTGTGTAAAAATAATGGGTATGCATAAAAGAGTATATGATCTAATCCAGCTAATGTCTACCCGGGTTAATAAAGTCTAGCTGGGATGGGCAAAGGTACAGAATTCTGGTGGAGCAAGGCAGCTCCTAGCCTAGTGTGGACCTTGGGTCTGTGCGGCCTGATTACGTTAATATGAAGGGGTGCTCTCTTGAGGATTCTCGATCACAAGTATCGAGTATCCTCCTGGTGACCCTCAAAAGTAAAAGCAATTAGAGTTCAAACAGTGTTGGTGGATTAGGCAAGCAGCCCTCACGCACTACACAGTCTAAACTCCAAGGTACACAGACAAAAGATCCACCCAGGTAACCCACAGAATCCGTAGTGTCGTTTAGCTCAAAAGTAGCCTACACACATTGAAAACACCAACAGCAAGGTACCTGATCCCTAGTCTAGCATTATTTAACCCTGTAGAAACATTAGTGATTGATGGAGACAGTCCGAGCAATACAATCTCCCAAAAAGACAATGACTATCTTCAACCTTAATCTAGTACTTAAGAAATGTGAGATCCAGCATATAATACAGTCTGGCCACCAATTCAAGGTGTGGATGCAGAGAACCAGAGGGGAATTGATATTAATAAAAGGTGAGGAAGTAGTGGAAATGATAGAGGCAGTAGGAGAGAAAGATTCTAAGACAAGAGTGTGGAACAGTTCAAGGGAGATGCTTAGAGTATGCTGTCTGGGAAGGATCTGACAAGGATATTCCCATGGACCTCCTGGCTGGAGCCCCAGTTCGCAAGAATGGCACGATGGCCGCGACAGTCGCCCAGTAAGCAGCCGCGTAGTAGGCAGTGTTAGGCAGGAGGCAACGAATCCCGCGAGACCTATGTAAGGGGGCCAGCCACGCGCCGCACTCACTACCAAGTCACACCACCTTGTCTCTCTCTCTCTCCCTCTCCCGCTTGCCTTCCCATCATTCAACTACTTAACACAATACTTTCAATTGACTAAATAAAATAGAAAGAATTGTGACAGACGAAAATAAAGAACAGTTCTGAATTGTCTGCAACACAAGCTTACTCGAGAAGGAAAGTACACAATGATAGGTAGACTGTAGCTATATTCTCTGCCCTGGCGAGTCCTAGCGAGTAAGCCATGTGGTTCTGGGGGAAGCGGTGAGCGTCACAAAGTCATAAATAAAAAAAGTAAAATATTAAACATAATCTAGCATATTGCACTTCTCATGCATCTGCTGTTATTCTGCACGTCACCCAGTTCTTATCTGGGCGAATATGTCCTTCACTGATATATCAAGACTTTTTATCAAAACAGCACATGAATGGGAAGGGGATGGCCGGAATCGTCAATGATTCCGGGGCTACTACTAAATATTAGGTTTTCCTTCTGCCCTCCGGGACTCAAACTTATAATTTATTAGTGGCCCCTCCATCATTGACGATGCGCCTGATGTCAAAGTCTGGAGGGGGACATTCATCAAGAAAATCAGAACCACTAACAAATTACAAAGGTCAAAGCAAAACACACAAAATGAGATCAATGTTTAATTAAGACAAATAGAAAAGGGGTACAGGCGGCGTTTATTAAGGGTTAGCCTGTAGTGTTGTCACCTGTATGTTTGATAGAACAGTAGATTACAACACTCATAAACTATACATCTAGTAAATTATAAATATAATCAATATCTTCTGCATAAAAAATACTGATATAAAATACGTATTTATGATTAAATACCCATTCGTATTAATAGGTACTCTATTATCAAAAATAGTTTGTACTAACGAGGAATATTATGAACTTACAATTATTCTTAATACTAATTAGTACGAATCAGGTACTCTATTGCCAAAATAAGAAGTACTAAAAAATAAAATATTTTCCTGACTACACTGTCTTAAGTCCTAGGAATGGGTTTGAAAGGTTTGAAAGGTTTATTAACTCGAGCGACCCCAAGTGGGTTATTAAGAGTACATACTTCAATACAAATACAAAATACAAAAACACATATACAAAACAACAACATTATTTGTACATAATAATATTTCAACTTGACTGGTGGCCTTGTTGTAAGTTCAAGACTTTATGTCTTGAAATAATTCATAATTTCTCCTACAAATTTGGCAAGTTTTAATATAACTGCATGTTGTGTACTGCTGAATAACTGTGACATTTTCATAGAATTAGGATTATTATACTAATATTTGTTAAGGTACTGCCTTCTGTAAACATTAAAATGTGAACATTTGAACAAAAAATGTAATTCATCACCGACTTCATTACTGTTACATAACGTACAAATTCGCTCGTTTACATTTATGTTGTTGTGTCTATCGCTGACAATAGGCAGCATATGATTACAACATTTGAATTTACACAACCTTATTGAATATTGCTTTGGCAGTTTAAGTAAATAATCTTGGATGCGGTAATCGACCGTCATTATTCTGTAATTCAAACAAACACTACTTCTATTAATTTCCTCCGTCCATTTTTGCCTATAAATATCACTAGATCTAAGTTTAAATGCTTCTTTAAACCAGTTACCATTAATATTATTTACATCATTAAATACATGCGACATTCCATTGCTATCTAGTAAGCATTTGATATTATTTAACCAGGGTAATTTGTACTGTTCTCGATCATACAAAACTTTCATTAATCTATACAAAACACATGAAATTTTATTTTCCGTATCACTTATAATCCTAAACCAAAAATTTACCATTCTATTGTCTATGATTCCCTGCAAACTTCTAAAACCTGATTCACCATACACCATACATGTTGCAGTTGATTTATTCAACCTCAAAAGTCTCTTCAAAGAGCTATTGCATGTCCTTTTTAGGTGATCAATATTCTCACAGCCCCATATTTCACTACCGTACAATAAGATGGGTAATACTAGTTTTTCGTATAAATCGATACTTATGTCGAACGGTAGGTTAAGCTTGTTAATTGTATTTCATAACCCATTAGTTGCTCTCTTACTTTTAATTACATGTTTTGCTTTAGTTTTATGAAATCGACCGTTGAAGTTAAATGTTGTGCCCAGGTAAGTATAATCATCCACTACCTGGATTTCATCATTACCGAATTTAAATGTCCTATGTTTTCTGACCTTACCCCTGGAAAATATTACAACTTTAGTTTTACCAATGTTTACCTGCAGTGATGAAAGGCTACAATACTCCTGAACGGCATTCAAAGCAAACTGTAAATCATCTTCATTTTCGGCCATAACTATAGTGTCATCAGCATAAAGTAGGCAAAACAAATTAAAATAAAGTTCAGCATCATTCTCGCCCAAGAACCCTGCACCATCTGTACTGATAGTTGGCAATCCCAAAAATGCATTACTGATGTGAGCTTTAAAATCATTTAAAAACATTGCAAATAGAAGTGGGAATAAACTTTCTCCTTGTGTCACACCGACATTACACGAAAAATACGAGGATATCTGATTATTGACTTTAACACATGATTTAGCCCTGCTATACAAGTTGTGCACCACCCGTAGTACCCTCCCATTATTGACTTTAACACATGATTTAGCCCTGCTATACAAGTTGTGCACCACCCGTACCCTAATTATTGACTTTAACACATGATTAGCCCTGCTATACAAGTTGTGCACCACCCGTAGTACCCTCCCATTATTGACTTTAACACATGATTTAGCCCTGCTATACAAGTTGTGCACCACCCGTAGTACCCTCCCATTATTGACTTTAACACATGATTTAGCCCTGCTATACAAGTTGTGCACCACCCGTAGTACCCTCCCATTATTGACTTTAACACATGATTTAGCCCTGCTATACAAGTTGTGCACCACCCGTAGTAACACATGATTTAGCCCTGCTATACAAGTTGTGCACCACCCGTAATACCCTCCCATTATTGACTTTAACACATGATTTAGCCCTGCTATACAAGTTGTGCACCACCCGTAGTACCCTCCCATTATTGACTTTAACACATGATTTAGCCCTGCTATACAAGTTGTGCACCACCCGTAGTACCCTCCCATTATTGACTTTAACACATGATTTAGCCCTGCTATACAAGTTGTGCACCACCCGTAGTACCCTCCCATTATTGACTTTAACACATGATTTAGCCCTGCTATACAAGTTGTGCACCACCCGTAGTAGTACCCTCCCATTATTGACTTTAACACATGATTTAGCCCTGCTATACAAGTTGTGCACCACCCGTAGTACCCTCCCATTATTGACTTTAACACATGATTTAGCCCTGCTATACAAGTTGTGCACCACCCGTAGTACCCTCCCATTATTGACTTTAACACATGATTTAGCCCTGCTATACAAGTTGTGCACCACCCGTAGTACCCTCCCATTATTGACTTTAACACATGATTTAGCCCTGCTATACAAGTTGTGCACCACCCGTAGTACCCTCCCATTATTGACTTTAACACATGATTTAGCCCTGCTATACAAGTTGTGCACCACCCGTAGTACCCTCCCATTATTGACTTTAACACATGATTTAGCCCTGCTATACAAGTTGTGCACCACCCGTAGTACCCTCCCATTATTGACTTTAACACATGATTTAGCCCTGCTATACAAGTTGTGCACCACCCGTAGTACCCTCCCATTATTGACTTTAACACATGATTTAGCCCTGCTATACAAGTTGTGCACCACCCGTAGTACCCTCCCATTATTGACTTTAACACATGATTTAGCCCTGCTATACAAGTTGTGCACCACCCGTAGTACCCTCCCATTATTGACTTTAACACATGATTTAGCCCTGCTATACAAGTTGTGCACCACCCGTAGTACCCTCCCATTATTGACTTTAACACATGATTTAGCCCTGCTATACAAGTTGTGCACCACCCGTAGTAGTACACTCCCATTAATATTGTGACTTAACATTTTCGTCCGTAATTCTGTTCTCTCAATAAAGTCAAAAGCCTTTTTATAATCAATAAAAGCACAATACAACCTTTTCTTACGAGCCAAATAGTAATTAATAAGAACGTGCAACGAAAATATATGATCAAGGGTACTGAAACCTGTCCTGAAGCCTGCCTGTTCGTTCCCTAATATATGATCAAGGGTACTGAAACCTTTCCTGAAGCCTGCCTGTTCGTTCCCTAATATATGATCAAGGGTACTGAAACCTTTCCTGAAGCCTGCCTGTTCGTTCCCTAATATATGATCAAGGGTACTGAAACCTTTCCTGAAGCCTGCCTGTTCGTTCCTAATATATGATCAGGGTACTGAAACCTTTCCTGAAGCCTGCCTGTCGTTCCTAATAATGATCAAGGGTACTGAAACCTGTCCTGAAGCCTGCCTGTTCGTTCCCTAATATATGATCAAGGGTACTGAAACCTTTCCTGAAGCCTGCCTGTTCGTTCCCTAATATATGATCAAGGGTACTGAAACCTTTCCTGAAGCCTGCCTGTTCGTTCCCTAATATATGATCAAGGGTACTGAAACCTTTCCTGAAGCCTGCCTGTTCGTTCCTAAATAGATCAAGGGTACTGAAACCTGTCCTGAAGCCTGCCTGTTCGTTCCCTAATATATGATCAAGGGTACTGAAACCTTTCCTGAAGCCTGCCTGTTCGTTCCCTAATATATGATCAAGGATACTGAAACCTTTCCTGAAGCCTACCTGTTCGTTCCCTAATATATGATCAAGGGTACTGAAACCTTTCCTGAAGCCTGCCTGTTCGTTCCCTAATATATGATCAAGGGTACTGAAACCTTTCCTGAAGCCTGCCTGTTCGTTCCCTAATATATGATCAAGGGTACTGAAACCTTTCCTGAAGCCTGCCTGTTCGTTCCCTAATATATGATCAAGGTACTGAAACCTTTCTGAAGCCTGCCTGTTCGTTCCCTAATATATGATCAAGGGTACTGAAACCTTTCCTGAAGCCTGCCTGTTCGTTCCCTAATATATGATCAAGGGTACTGAAACCTTTCCTGAAGCCTGCCTGTTCGTTCCCTAATAAATATATGATCAAGGGTACTGAAACCTTTCCTGAAGCCTGCCTGTTCGTTCCCTAATATATGATCAAGGGTACTGAAACCTTTCCTGAAGCCTGCCTGTTCGTTCCCTAATAAATATATGATCAAGGGTACTGAAACCTTTCCTGAAGCCTGCCTGTTCGTTCCCTAATAAATACATGTTAGTCAAGTATTCATAAAGTCTCGTGTTAAGTAAAGATGTGAACAACTTACCCAGGCAACTCAACAAAGTTATTCCTCTATAATTATTAGCATTATCTATGCAACCATTGTTTTTGTAAAGTGGCTTAATAATTTCGACAGTCCAATCTGTTGGTACTACTGCAGAGTTTAGAATTAAATTAAACAATTGTACAACAATCAACATAACACTTCTAGGACAACTCTTTATAAACTCATTCAAAATGTGGTCAACTCCTAATGCCTTGTTATTCTTCAGTTTTTTTACATGGAACAAAACCTCTTCAGACGTGAAATCCATATTTATAATGTCGTTTTCATTATCGGGACTACCCAGATCTTGACTATCGTTCACAACACTATTACCAACGCTAAGTTCAGTGAAGTGAGACTTAAATTAATCTAGAGATATATCGCCTATTTTCTGTATCCGCTTAGAGTCTTCATTAATTATATTCCAGTATTCATGTGGGTTATTGGATTTAAGACATTTTAGTGTTCTATGTAAGTTTTTTTCATATGATATTTTAACACGTATAATTACTCTTTTATGGTGTTTTGCTTTATTACGTAGGGTCTCCTTTGCACGATCATCTTTTTTTTTATATAAAGAATTCTTAAGCCGCATGTATTCCTTCTTTGATGCCTTGCACTCATTATTAAACCAAGGTTTATTATTTTTTTTCTTACGATGTCAATATTTATGATTGCTTGTAATTACTTTACACATTCCAGTGTCTCTTGCAGGTTGGATAAATATATCACACAAATAATTTGTTACATTATCAATTGATTCCTGATTTGTTTCCTCAAAAGCGTCTAACTTTAATTTTAAATAATGTATTTTGTTAATGTCAAAGGTATTAAGATAATAATTGTTTTGTGTCTGAATTCCATTTAGATTTTACATAACTGTGTGTTATATTCGTCTCCATCTCCTTAATTAACAAATTCCTCGAGCGTGTATCCTTAATACAGATGTGCATTTGTAAGGGCCTATGTTTATCTGATAACAAAGAGTCAAATATATCTATATTAAAATTCCTAATGTTATGACAAATATTTGGAGAACAAATATAGTAATCAATAACACTTGTGTCTTCACAGGTCGCTGCACCAATACATTTGTCCAGACCCATTCTCCCATTAACAATTTTCAAATCGTGACACTGACATAATTCAATTAATTTTCTACCATTATTATTAACTGTTTTATCAATGCTAAAACGCATCTTTGTTATCCCTAGATCATTAAATATTTCACAGGAGTTGTATATACTATTATCCAAACCGGCAAAATTGTCATCAAAATCATCTATGGTCATAAAATCGCTAAGTGTGCCAGTTCTACTGTTAAAATCACCCGCCATCACAATTGGTAGACTATAAATTTCTGTTAGTTTACTAATATCAAGAGCTAAATTGTCGAATATTTCTGGACTAAAATATTTAGATGCTTCATGAGGTATGTACACTGATCCTAACAAAAAGTTATCACATGAACCTTATCTTAACATAACCAGTGTATCAAACAGGAGGCAGATAGTTATCACATGAACCTTATCTTAACATAACCAGTGTATCAAACAGGAGGCAGATAGGAGGTCTTAGCTAGAATACTCCCCCCCCCCCATTTTATACAAGGAAATAGCTTAAAAACTAGACTTTCTGCCTGAAAGCTACACATTTAAGATTAGGTTTCATGAGATTCACGGACAGGTACCGCGTGATAAACGTATGATTAGAGGACCATAAGTTTGTCCGTGCATGTCATCAAGAGAATAATTCTTTAAAAATCGCAGCGATGCTGCCCATTTACGAATATCGTGTGCTCTCCCAAGAGCTCCCGGGTTACTCTCTCTGATGACCTCTACTAATAAAGCTGCCAACTGCCGCTTCTGGAGGCGAGTACCTGTCCGGGAGATCCAGAGGGACCCGGCCTGAGTTGGTCGAGATTCCTGTATATATGTAATAAGCTATTTCATCGGACATAATAGGTGGTGTCTATCGCCGTGCCTGAGGGCTGGTACCTCGAATTCAGTAATTATATGATCAGCGTGCTAATTCTTAGCCACAAAATTAGGTGTAGGAGCTACAGTATATGGACACTCATATCACGCCTAGAGAACCTAAGGCAAGATGGTTCAGAACTCAATGCAACCAACTCAGACAATTGGTGTTTGAACACGCCATACAAGGTAGAAAAGCATTAAGAAAATTATAAATTAGAAGCAAAAAAATCAATTACTATAATTATGCTGTCGTATTCAATTAAATGTGTGTTAAAGAAAATCTGCTTCCTAAATTTACAATATACTGTATATATATATATATATATATATATATATATATATATATATACCGGTATATATATATATATATGATATATATATATATATATATATATATATATTATATATATATACCGGTATATATATATATATATATATATATATATATATATATATATATAGATATATATAATATAATATATACCGTATAATACAGTATATATATTATACATTATATAGATATATAACTTATATATATATATATATATATATATATATATATAATATATATATATATATATATAGATATATATAATATATACCGTATATATATATATATATATATATATATATATATATATATATATATATATTATATATATATTATACTATATATATAGATATATAATTATATATATACTGTATATCAGAGGTTGGTCAGTTAAGTTAATTAACTTAACTTTTTGCCGATTAACCGATTAAGTTAATTAACTTTAACTTAACCAAACTTAATTTAATCTGAAATTCTCAAAATTAATTGATCAATTCGATTACATTTCGATTAATAATTAATCAATTAATTTTCCTTTGCACTAGAAATGGAAATCTCATTTCAGACCACGTGGTCAGCCTACCACTCGATCGTACGGTTTATATATACAGTAGTGACCTCTCTCTCTCCCAGCCTCAACTGTCAGTAGCCTAATTGCATTTTAATTGCTGTATGTCAATATTGGGTGGGTATATTTCTCCTAGCTCACCTAAAATGAGAGAGAGAGAGAGAAGCCGGTCGATAATGATAAATATAATATATTAAGAACAATGAAGTATTTTATAGTCTATATTTGCTTTTAAAATGCAAAGTTGATAAAGTATTCAAAAGGATAAATACACTTTAGATGGGGAACAAAGACAATCAATTTGTCAAGTATCTCTTGGCTATGTAATCGTATGTTTCATCGTAATATACAGGTATCATGCAGTTATTGACAGTACTAATGGGCTGGTCTATCAGAGTGAGAACTGAGCAATCTCTGCCATACCCATAGCTTACTCTGACTGTTCCTTTAACTTATATATTTTCTAGATCTCAAGTGACGGCGTCTTTTCCGTGGATTGACCTCCCAATCTACCAAGATTGGAAGCCAAAGCGTCACATTTTTCTCTTGCCCCTCAACTGTCTCTTCATAATTGCTGAGGGGCACAGGGCCCTGGGTGGGGCTTTGGTTTCCCGGGCGTTTCCGCACCCTCCTCAGCTCCCCGCCATGGAGTGGCTTCGGTCACCCAGGCTTTATTGTGGTCGGCAGGGAGGGTTCTGTGGGGGCGCTCGGTTAGGGCCTTGGAATTGCTCAGGGCCTTGGGGCTGTTCGGCCAGGCAGCTTGGGGAACAACAACAACAACAACTAATCGATTAAGTAAAATATTAACACCTGGATGAAATTAATGCAACATATACAACAATTATGTAGCTATAGGTACTACTCTATACCTAACAGTCGTAATAGATTGATGATGGGGTTGTAAGTGACAGAGAGAGAGAGAGAGAGAGAGAGAGAGAGCTACATAGAGCTACATAGATACACAGACCTCAAGGTCCTTATTAGGCAGTCTGGCCTTACAAACTATATATGTATATATATATATATCTATATATATATATAGATATATATATATATATATATGTACACCGGTACATACATATACACACATACACACACACACACACACATTCACATACATAATTTTTTTTTTTTTTTTTTTCGTTTTTTTTTCATATCACCCCAGCCCTCTGCAGATAGAGGTCAAGCCTTTCCTTTAAAGCGTTTATTGTGTCGCTCTCCACCACTCTCGCTGGTAGTTTATTCCACTCTGTCGTCACACTGTAGGTGAAGAAACTCTTTGTGACATCTAGGTTTGCCTTTTTGTTTTTTAATTTAATTCCATTTCCGCGAGTTTGATTAGTATTGTTTAATGTGAATAGTGCATTTACATCGACTTTGTCGATACCTTTTAATATCTTAAAGCACTCAATAAGCTGACCCCTCAACCTCCTCTGTTTTAATGAGAACAGGTTCAATCGTTTAAGTCTTTCTTCATATGGTTTATTTCTTAATGAGGGTATCATCTTCGTCGCTCTACGCTGTACTGACTCGAGTCTTACAATGTCCTTGATCAGATAAGGTGACCAGAACTGCACACCATATTCAAGGTGGGGCCTCACCATACTTTGAACAGTGGCACTATTACGTTCTCATGTTTATATGTAAATTTTCGTTTAATAAAGCCCAATGCTATGTTTGCCTTATTTGCAGCTGCTATACATTGGTCGGAAGTTTTTAGGTTTTCGGATATTAGTACCCCTAGGTCTTTTACTACCGTTGCAGTTTTTATTTGTTTGCCATTCATTTCGTATTTGTATTTCATATTTCTGCTACCAACCTGCAGCACCTGACATTTATCGACATTGAAGGGCATCTGCCATTTTTTTGACCACTCTGATATCTTGTTTAAATCAGATTGCAACGCATTTCTATCATCTTCGTTCAGGACTGTATTTCCTATTGTTGTATCGTCGGCGAATTTGGAAATGGTGTTGTTTACCCCTACATCAATATCGTTAATGTAAATGAGAAACAGGACCGGTCCAAGGACTGAACCCTGTGGAACTCCACTAGTGACAGGCTCCCACTCCGATTCCACTCCATTTATCACCACTCTCTGTCTTCTGTCTGTAAGCCAATTTTTTATCCAAGAATGAATTTCACCTTTGATACCTATCCTCTCCAGTTTAGCCAATAATTTTCGGTGAGGCACCTTGTCGAAAGCTTTTTGAAAGTCCAAGAAGATTATATCTAGTGATTTCGTCATGTCGTTATATGTGAATATTTTGTTATAAAATTCAATCAAATTTGTTAGGCATGACTTATTTGATCTAAAGCCGTGTTGACTATTTTTGATTAGGTTGTTTGATTCGAGGTAATCTACTATCTTATCTCTAAGGATTTTTTCCATGATCTTTCCTACAATTGAAGTTAGACTAATTGGTCTGTAATTACTCGCTTTGGCCTTGCTACCCTTCTTGTATATCGGCGTAATGTTCGCATCTTTCCAATCACTCGGTACAATCCCCTGTAGTAATGATAAGTTAAATAGTTGTGTCAGGGGTTTTGCTATTTCGTCCTTAACATTCTTAATTATTTTCGGGTGGAGCATGTCGGGTCCCGGGGTCTTATTTACATTTAAATTACTCAATTTGCTTTGTACTTCGCTAACACTGATGGTGAAATCTCTTATCACATGAGTTGAGGTGTTATTTTCAAGGGTATGATCGATAATTTCTTCTGTGAAAACTGAGCCAAAATATTTGTTGAGCAGATTTGCCGTGTTTGTGTCACCTGTTATTGTCTGGCCATCTTCTATTAGCGGTCCGATCCCGCTTTTGATCTGTTTATTTTTATTTACGTAACTGTAGAAGTTTTTGGGGTTTGTGGCACTTTCTCTGGCAATAGTCATTTCGTAATTTTGTTTGTTCGCCCTAATAATTGTTTTCACTTCCCTTCTACTATTTTGGTAGAGGAGAGAGAGAGGAGAGGAGGAGAGAGGATGAGAGAGAGGAGTGGAGAGCGGAAGGGGGGGGTTCGTAATGTTTTAGCGAGGTAGAGAACAAATATGGGAGGAGTTGTGATTTAAAATAGGAGGTTACTATGTAAAAAAGAAAAAAAACACACCAACACAAACCACATTCAAAGGCCATTAATGTTAACCGTACACTGACAGATATGCGCACACATACAATACTATTACTACTCACATTATAACCACACAACACCCAAAACACCGACACACAAACCAGGCAACAAACAACACACCACAAACCACGAAACCAGAACACACACAAACACTACAAGTCATTCAATACCCCTAGACAAAATTCATAAGAATAACGTAGCCTAACCTAATGATTTTGGTCGTGTTTGTCCTGTCCGTCCTATCATGCAAAGAAACTGAAAGATACAGTACACGCATGTTGGGTGAACCCCTGAAGCTTTATTATAGTTCCTCCTCCAGCTCCCATCCTCACCTCCTACTACTTCCTCTGTCCCCTTTCATGCTCGACGACAGAGGTATTAAATTAAAGTCATCAAAATATTAAATTATTGTTTGTCTCAACTTCCCTATGATTCATGTCATGTCGTTCAACTTACATATATTTTTGCATACAGGAATAGACGAAGGACAAAAAACAAAATAAATAGTTGAAGACAAAACCCATGACATTCTTCGTTCATAAGAAATATTATGCTTACTTAATTTAACATTGCCGATGTCCTGCTAGTTTAGTGTGTACTCTAGCTTTAATTAACATGACCTAACCTATTTTAAAAACTAATCCTATTATTTTAAATTTTGATTTATGTAAACTAACCTATATGAAACCTACCATAGCTTAATCTTGCCTTCCCGTGTCTAAATAACCTAATGTAATCTAATATATCCTATATATACAAACATAAATTCATAAAGAGACTTACCGCCCGTCCGGCTTGGCTCAGTGATAGCGTGCCTGCTTTACCATCTTACAGGTCTCGCGTTCAATCCTCGATCAGATTGAAAAGTTTTTCTGCGCTAAGCCAGCAGTTACTGTATTCCCAAAACATGGAGCAAGGGGGAGGTAATGGTCTCTGGGTTTGTTAAAGAAGTGTGAACCGCGCTTGGAATCCGCGAAAGGAGGAGATCCGGGCGATATAAAGTAACAGGACGGATTACTAGTATTATCATTATTTGTTATGCACCTGCTATTATTGAGCAGAATCTTGCAGGTAATGAACAATCAGGGCCAAGGCAGGCTAGCGTTTATCAAGAGAGGTGCAGCAGAAAGCATAAACGGTTGAAGTAAAAGGGTTTATATTGGAGGGCATACAGATAGTTGTCGCTAGTCAGGCTGAAGAATAAAATATCATTATGCCCATACCAAAATTCATCCACAAACTTACTAGCGGTCTGGGCGAAGAGGGAACTGTTGCACTCGGTAAGGTCATGGACCTCTCCTCCGCCGACGGTTTATGGCGTAGACTACGGATTGCCGTCAGGAACGATAGGTGAGGGTTGTTCAATTCAAACCAAGGGTCAACCTTAGATGATGTTCAAGGGATTTGGTCCCATTTGTAGAAATCTCCCACGACTCAATAGTCCAGGAATTGCTAGTCCCTTGTATTATTTCCTTCAGGCTACACGGTCTGTCCTACTTTACAGGGCAATGACAGTCACGGGCGGGCCTTGGAAGTGGCACAATCCTGAATGCGGTTCACGGTATTCAGAAACAAGGGTCAACGAGATCTCGGAAGTTGCTCAAAGTGTCAGACGAAGAATTTTACTCTAGCGCAACAGGCGGGACATTAGTCATGATCTTCACGAATCTTATCTCCCAGGAGTAGCAAACGTCTGGGCAGACGCTCTGTCTCCCCGGAGACAAGGCCCAACAGTAGAAGAAAAAATGCAGAGAGACCTCAAGCAACCCATGTTGACAAAATGAATTGCAGAAGCTTTACCATCCACAAGTGGATCTGTTCACGGCACCAAGGTAGACTCACACAACTTCCCACTGTACCTCACCCGCCGGATACGTGATGGACGCCAGCCAAGGGGGGCCCAGTACTGCACCACGTGTGAACAGACTGGGCAACAGGTGGAGTTCCATCTATCTGTTTCCGCCGCCAGACGCGTCTCTAATGTGCCATGTAGTAAACACACTACGAGATTATCGGGGCTTAGTCTCGATAATCGCGCACCGACCTTGTGGGGCCGTGACGCCTGTTGTGTGGGTACATCAACGAAATTGCAAAACGTGGTGCACGGGACACGGTGTCGCTCGGGGATTATTATTATTATATTATTCTCCGATCGGGTTTTTCCACTGTAGACACGATTGGCAACCTAGCGGACCTCGCTGACTTTGGCATTATGGACATTCAGGAGGCCAAGTGGCTAGCACCACATATGGTAGAGACACATCTATATTGGAGAGGTGTACATAAAGTTACATGGTATGAATATAATTTAACTCAGTCTACAAAACCGACGAGTGAACCAATCATCGCCAGACATCACCTTTTGCTTCACCAGAACTCGCCCCCACAACATCCTGGAGGGTGGTAAGAACCTTAGGCTCTGACAACCTTTCCCGATCATTCTCACCAGCAAAAACCAGACCTCGACCCGAGCTCGCCACAAACCACACATCCACCAATTATAAAAGAGCTAACTGGGAAGCATTTACAAATGAGACAGAACAACACTTCCAAACTCTAAACAGTACACCCATCAATAACATCACCAATACTGTACACATACTCAATTCAAACTATCCAAAACGCTTGACAAGAAACACATTCCAAGAGGTAACAGAAAAAGACACAACCCCAACTTCACACCAGAAATTCAAAACATCATATTCAGACAACGCGACACACTGAAACACTCCCCCGCACCCCACCACACAAGACATCACACAACAAATTCAAGCACTCAACACCCAAAACTGAAACAACAAAATACAAGAACAACAAAAACTAAAAGTGGAATAAACTTCCTACAAACACTTGATCACAAAGAACAAACCCCAAAAAACTCTATCAAAACACTAAGATACAAGCATCACACTTTCCAACAGCAACACAACACAATCACATGCTGCAATCACAATCAACAGACTCTACTCCTTCATGTAAACAACAAGGCCAAACACTCTCATCAATCACTTCTCACCAGTCAGACACCTAAAACCTAAACAAAGACGACCGACGTGTCATCCGACGTACGAGACAATTCCCAACAGACCCGGACTATACACCTTTCCACCAATCACCAGACAAAGCATATCATCAAACCAATCTCAAGCACTCCACCCGCCTGTGGCCGAGGACAACATAAGCAACATACACCTCAGACCAACTGGGACCACAAGGCATACAAACACTCATATCAAACTACAGCTATTCACACAACACAATACCAGACATTTGGAAGCATGGTATCATCATCACATTCCCCAAACCCAAACAAAGGGACCCCACGCTACCCTCCTCGCACTGCCCCATCACACTTCTTTGCTCCCCCTCCAAAGTATATGGAAACGCCGTCAGTATATACAACCCTAATTTACACAACTGAACGCACTACCCCTAGCTCCAACCCCAACATGCGCTTTAGGCCCACACCGGACACTACACACAAGGACAACTCTTATGCACAGACCTTACAGCAAAAGAGGCTTTTGCCCCCGGCATCAACTCAGCTAGACCACCTACAGATCACTATTAGCCACACTCGGACGATTAGTTTAAAGCCTTCGATGCCCATCCCACCGCTGACAAGTTATCCCATAAATACATAACAAAATCTTTATGCAAACACAATACATGCACAATAACAACACAAAAAGGTGGCTGGCCATACACTTTCATAGCAGGCAGTAGAGTGCAACACGTATTGCCGACCAGCGCACGGTAAGTCATCTAAAATCAGAAACTTTCCAAACGGAGTCCACACAAGGATCCGTTCCTATCGGCTCGCACTCTTCACTCTGTACATGCACGATATAAACTACAACCAATACTCTCCAAAATAAACTTAGCCTCCTATGCAGGGATGACATAACACTCACATGCAGCCCACCATGACCCAAGAAGCGCAACAGATCGCCTTCAACCCTATCTCAACACACTACATGGCTGGTGCACTACCAAACAGGACTTAATCTAGCCCCAGCCAACTCCACCGCAACCCTGCTCACAAGCGGGACAGCGTGAACACGAATACATCTCAAAACTCACCATAAACAACACACCCCGTAAAACATACACACACCCCCCAAAATCCTAGGAGCGAACATATGATACTCATATTGACATTCAAACAGCACACCACAAACATTAAAAAGAAACTGACACCCAGACTTAAACGCCCTCAGGTCAATTGCTCACACAAAAATTTTGGACACAACAAAGAAAGAACTACCACCACAGTCTATAAACAATACATAAGATCAGATATGGAATACGCAAGCCCAGCCTGGGCTTCTAACCTAGCCGAAAACACATCATAAGAACCTTACCAGACTATTCAAAACCAAAGCCCTGAAGATCATTACGGGCTGCACAGCAACTACACCCCCAGATCATCTACATCAAGAAACAAAAATCCTCAAAGTCAAAGACCATCTGGAGTGAGAGGCACTGCAAGTTCCTGGACAGCTTCGAGACTCCACGAACCAAGACCACAGCACACACTAAACTACATGGCAAACACACCCACAGACACCAAGAAAATATCAGAAAACAACACCCTAGCACTACTGGTTTATCACATCACAATTTATGTGTACTCCGTTGTTCCCTCCTAGCCAACCCGGAAACCAACTTCCACAGAAGCAACCATCCATACTCATATCTGTGCTCGCCAATCCATAAGACTCACTCACAGACAACATCGCCTTAAGATGCTATGCTGACGACCTCCAGAAATCCATCCTTCCGAACCTCCTCCCTCGGCTCGCGAGGACAGAGTCCACCTGGCCAGGCTGAGGATGCGGACCACCAGACAGCTATCCTGAGTCTCAGAAGAAGAGACTGGATGACTCCGTTGTCGATGCCTGCCCGGGATGTATACACAGCACACCATACCATTAAAAACACATCATAGAAGAATGCATTTCACACAA
Source organism: Paralithodes platypus (assembly GCA_032716605.1). Lineage (NCBI taxonomy): Eukaryota > Metazoa > Arthropoda > Malacostraca > Decapoda > Lithodidae > Paralithodes > Paralithodes platypus. Next base: position 4,836,150 of record CM064537.1, on the reverse strand, counting down.
CCACTTACGCCAAAACAACACAACCTACACTCAATGAGCCAGCTCTGTGGGAAAGCCCGATCGTGGCGATGAGGTACCTCAGGGAGTATCGGGGCTGATGATTCAGGCCCAGAGCAGATTAGGCCAACAACATGAAAACAACCAACAACAACCACTCGCATTGGCAAGCCTTTACTTCTTGGCTCCTTAGAACAGAACAAACACGTGCGCCCTCGGTGGCGTTAGTTTTTTAATTATTTAAATTATCTTGTTTGAGCAGAAACGTTTATCGGTGGCAACGTTAAAAAAAAACTTAATAGCGATTAGAATATCATTTTGGGACCTTAACCGGTCGTGTCTCAATACCAGTGGCGGAGGAGGAAACAGGGTTTATGAGGGCATGTTTTAAACTCCGCCCACCTCACCGTCAGCTCATGCCTACTTGGTCGTCTGGACAAAGCATTGTCATTACTTCACTCCCGATCTGTTCACCGCAAAATACTGCAGATCTTACATTACTCTTAAAATAAAGGCTTGTTACTTCCTTTTGGCTTTGGCCACCGGGAAACAGAGTGTCAGATTGATGGCGCGCGTAAATGGTAGGCAAACACAACCTAAGTGCCTCAGGTTTGGTATGCTTAATGAATGTATTCACAATGCACCTTCCCCAGGGTTTGTAGCCAAGAATGAGCACAGTGCACACGTGTTTTCTGCGTTCACTGTGCCGTGCGTTGAAAAAGGGAAAGGTGCACCATAATTTATGTCCAGTGCAAGCTATAACCAAATATTTGAGGGTAGCTCCTCTAAACCCCCAGGGTGCTGTATGGGGGGCAACGTATACGGGTTAAAGCGCTTACGAAAACGTAGGATTGGCTTCTCTTTTGGGTCGAGGGGGGTCATTAAAGAGAGTAATCCCGGCGGTGTGGGTAGGTGCCCACGATTTACGCAATAGGGCAGCCTCTCTTTGCGTTTCCTTAAGAATTTTCTGTGGAAGATATTACGTCCACGCATTGGTTGGGCCTCTAATCATACGTTGTTGACTCGGTACCTGTCCGTAGCTCTAGACAAACCCTTCCTTGCCATGTATAGCTTTAAAACAAAGGCAGAGGGTCTAGGTGGCCCTTAAACCGGCCACAGCGCGAATAGGCCTCACAGGAAGGCTCCGTATATTATGGAAGCGGACTGATAGGCCTCACGGTAAGCAGAGGGACCATGTAAAAAAAAGCCTTCCCGACAAAGAATAAGAGGATCTTATCACTATTAAAACGAGGATTTTGTGTACTAGGTGAGGAAAAGTTCCTTTAATAGTTGACTCATCCATGTGTTTTCTCACCCCTCCCCCTCCCTTCATTCCCCACCTTATTCCCCCCTCCCCCCCCTCCTCAATTATCACTATTTATCCACTTATTATCATCATTTATCGGGTTAATTTTGCTCATCCCTGCGGATAAGAGTAGCACAAAAGTGGGTTGCCATAAAAGATCGTTACTTGCAACACCCAGACACCGGACCACACCGCAATATTGACCGCTCGTCTCAGTTGACTACCAGACCAGCGACGAGGGGGCGGCTCTGCCTGTGGCCACTCTCTAGCCTGAGATTATGAGGGTGGCCAATATATTCGTTTATTCACCACCAAAACTGGGTTCCCACTTATTTTAGCACTCATTGAAGGTTTACATATATACGCATACGCATGGTGAACAATAATACGTCGAGTACCGAAAAACAAATAACGATTTTTATATTGTCAGAATATAACGCAATTCGGTTAAGAATCCAGGGCTTATGAGAGATGCCACAAATACTACCCTAGCACCTTAAGGGTCTATATCGCGAGTTGTCCGGTTAAGTCATTTTTGTGTGTTATTTTAATTTTCAAGGACAGGGGCGGTGGTGGGGGGGGGGGGTGCAGTCAGTGTAGACATAGGACACCCTAGACCCCGCCGGAGTATAAGAGGCTGTGATTACGAAGTATGGGGTAATGTGATATGAAAATGTTCACTGTGTTTCTTTGTCAGGGACCTGGGAAAGTGTGCTAGATACAAGGTTAGTACAAAAAACAGTGTTGTTCAATAGCTTTGGCGGTAAAAGCAATTTAGTTTTAAGCATTGGATATATTTTGCAAAATATTTTCCACGAGTATTACGGGGTTATATGTGCACATTAAAACTTATAAGTTTTTATTTTCACCACTTATGTTGAGTGGGGTGCCAGACTTTTAACTTACCCAGATCTGTTCGCAGAGTCTCAAAGAGTTAACCTTTTGTATCAAGCAGGGTTCTTTGAAGCACACACCTCCTGCTTGACCCCCTTTTTGTATATATGTATGCTGCGCCTAAATATCTATTTTTCAGAAAGTAAGAACTACTATGTGGTTGGTTTGATTATCTGCTTTTTCTAGAGTGCATGATCGATTATAGGAACTGTCCGCCTTCCAGTCTTAGAAATCAGGCATGTTCGTCAATGAATGGAGGGGCTACACTAATAGAAATATAGGTTTGACTCCTGTTAGGAGCTTTTAAAGAAATAACACCAGAATATTTAGGTTGTGCCCCAGTAATCATTGACGGGAATGGGGCCCTCCCGACCATCCCCTTCCCATTCGTTGATGTATTAAGGATTTTGGTTACTTGATCTGTCAGTGAAGGAAGAGAGACGCCTGAGGCCAGCGTCTGGTCAAGCATCCCACACGCCAGTACATCCACGATACTGCTCTATGGAAAGACTTAGTTGAATAGCTTATTCTTATTTTCATTTTTGTTTTTAAGATTTACTGAAGGTTTTTTCGGTAGTGAGAACCCAATTCATCTCCATGACTGAAGCCAGGAGTTGACGGTCGCGTTGCACTCACTTGATGAAAGGCTCCTCATATTTTAAGATGCAGCTGCCGCGGTAGGACTTCAAGAACTACGGAGGATGAATGTTTGAATGAGGGTGCCTTATGGTACATAGGCATGTTCGTCAATGATTACGGGGCCACTACTAAATATTAGGTTTCGTTTATTCTCTAACAGGAGTCAAAGCTGGTAACAGAATACAATCATTGAAGTCCCTACCAAACCTGATGCAATTCGGTGTGTTGCTCATCGCAGCCAGCTCAAGACACCCTGTTCCCCGGTAGCCAACAGCCATAAGGAATGACTGCCCTTTTTAAACGGAACGTTTCAAAATCTGCAGTATTTGGTACCGCTGGGATCCCTGATGTAATGACAACGCTTTGGCCAGAGACCAGGTAGGCATGAGCTGACGGGGAGGTGGGCGGAGTTTAAAACATGGACTCAGTTGATACCTGTCTCTTCCGCTGCGGGTAATGGTTAGACCTGTAATGGCTTCAAAGAATGGGTCATCCTCAATTGCTGTTAAGTGATTCGTTAACGTTCAATACAGATAGACGTTTCTGCTCAAACAGATAGTTTAAATAATTAAAACCCCAAAGCCCACTCACGATCTCAGGCACGGATTGTTCTGTTGCTGAGTATCCAAGAAGTGAAAGACTGCGCAATGCGATTGATTACTGTCTCTTCGTAGAGTGGTGTATTTACCTAGATGATAGTTTATCCAGGAGTGTGAGCTAAGGCGTGTTGTCCCGTCTGTCAGTCTACTGTGACGTATCCAATTTGCTTTCTTGAATGATGCTGGATGTTCCTTGCCTTCCTACCACCTCCTCACTGTATCAGCCACTCTTCATGATTTGTCAAGACATCATATTAGGGGAAGCTAAACTTTCTGAATTATCGTTCTTGACAGGTAGCGCCTTGAATTACTTTATGGATGTGGCATCTAGTTTTTCATGTATCCAGTAATTAATTATATCCTCCCTATCTCTACGCCTCTCCAGCCCCCACGGGTACATTTGCTACAATCATTATCATGTATCCCCTCTCTCTCCTCGCTTTTAGACTCGGTAGATTTAATTTGTCTAGCCGTGTCCCTTCATATGGCATGTTCTCTGAGACTTGAGAACCAATCTAGTGGATTGCCTCTACAGGCTTCTTTCTAACTTGTGAATATATGCCTTCTTTTTTAGATGCGGGGACCACACCAATGCTGCATACTCCAATGGAATGGTTCTCATCATTACTGTCTTACATACATCGCTTACGCCTACATTGGTCTCATCCAAATAGTTCATCAGCCCAAACTTTCATATTCCCGGCCATTGCATGCATTCCGCTAAAGAGCTTGTTAATCTGTTTCTCTGGCGACGAAAATTATCTGAGTATAATCAACCCTAAACTTCTTTTTCTTTTACGGCCTTGCTAATTTTATTATTCTCCCATCCTGTACTCCCAATTTGGTTCTATTCACACTTTCGTTACCCATATTCAGTACATGAAATTTCCACGTTAGTCCGTAATTTCATTTTCCACTTGGTGCTCCATTCGCCTATAGTTTATCTAGCAAGCCCCTTGCAGCTCCTTGCACCAAACTATCTTTATTTGTTATTTGTTCTCATAATTGTTAAGTCATCATGCAAACATTGGACATGTAAGAGTTTTAGTGCCGCCTCACGGCAGGTGCATTCATGCGCTCCCCCCCTGCCATAAGGAACATGAGAGGTGCCAACACAGAGCCCTGCAGGCCCGACACCACTCCGCAAACTTTCCGGCCCCGATGCGTAAGTGCCTCTAATGTTGGTCCTCATTTCCCTATCTGTTAAATAGCTCTCCAATCCATTTCAGTAAACTCCCCCTGACACATCCTAGCATCTCAAGCTGAGAGAATCTAATCTCTTATGGGGTACCTTATCGAATGCTTTGGAAAGGTACTAAGTAGCCGCAGTCCAACCCATCCGCCTTATGTCTTGGGGAGTATATCTATCACACTACTGTAATAACATAGCAAACTTTGGTAACAAAGGAATAGTGATCCCTTCTCTGAACTCCAACTTGCTTTGGGCGTTTCTATTTATTTCTTTCTCCTCCGACATTTTCTGTTCAATCTCTTCCTAATGTTAGCTTTTCACAAATCTTGCCATGTACAATACTAGTAAGTGAAACTGGTCTATAGTTTAGAGGGTATCAGGGTTTCAATGTTCTGGTGTATATCGAGAATGATCGATTAGCTCTTTTCCTATTCAACAGGAACCTGTCCTTTATGTAAGGAAGCTTGAAATTATGTCCATCACACTGGCGCCACTAATTGCTCTGCACACTCCTTTTAAAACCCAGGCAGGACACTTCATTCGAGGTCCCATATGTCTCACATACTTCAAGTCCTCTCATGCGCATTGAGTAACAGCTCATCTCTAGTTAATTTTACATCTTGTACCTAAGAACCACTGCCTCCAGTACGTCCCGCATGTGGTTCGTCAAAACCCTTCCTCTCTAGTAATTGATATTGAATTTATCGAGTCACGTTTTCTACCAAGTTACAGGAGTTAGCCATTTGGCCTCCTGAATGTCAATAATGAAAAAGTCAGCGATTGGTTGGTGGCGGTCTCTAGGTTGCCAATTGGTGTCTAAGTGGATAATACTCCGAGCGGGTAGCGACCACCAGGGTTGGTGCACACCACCCGTTTATAATTGCTGGTAGCCCACGCCTGCGCCTGGCCACCAGCGGGCGCGATTAACGAGACTACGGGCCCCGATCATCCTGTAGTGTTTTGATTTAATACTGGGCCACATCAGAGTAAGTGCTCTGGCGGCGGGTAAGACAGATAGATAGAAACATAAAGTCACATGTTCCGAGTGCCGTCACCCAGTGCGTCGGGTTTTGTTTTTTTCCTGGCCGGGCCGAGGTTCTAGGTGGTTGTCGGACGGGTTAGATGGATAACAGCGGGAGTTTGTGAGTCTCCTGTCGGACGCAAATAGATCCAATTGTGGACGTGGTAAGGAACTTCGCAATAATCATTAGGTCGAAAAGGTTTTGCTTGAGTGCCCATGGATACTGGTGTGCTCTGTCTCCGAGATAGAGCGTCTGCCCAAACGTTCGCTACGCCGGGGAGGAGAATGAAGCGTGAAGCTGAACATGTCCCGCTTGTCGGCTAGTTACAAAAAATCTTTTCTGACACGTTTAGCAACCGTCGAGACCGCGTTTCGAACCCATGTTTTCTGAATGCAGGGAACCGCATTCAGATTGTCAATCCTGAACGGCACAGATTTGCCCCGTAAAGGAAAGCCGTGAGCTTGAAGGAAATACATAGGGACTAGTAACTCTTTGACATTTATGTGGGAAGGATTCTGAATGGGACCAACGCCCTTGACCCTGATGCCCTTGGTTGGACTGAAAGCCCCAAACTATAGTGCCTGACGCATCCGTGTCCACCCATACCGTCGGCGGAGGAGAGGTCACATGACAGAAGATCTTGAGTGCAATGTTTCCCTCTGGGTCGCCCAGGATGCGCTTGTACAGTTGTGTATTAAATTTCGCGGGGATGGGCCATAATGTTTCCGCCGCGGCAAATGTGGAAAAAAATTGTTGCCCTCCAAAATTAAACGTTTGACTTTCAACCGGCCCAACGTGACAGTTAGTTGAATCCAGTTGAGAGAGACGACCAGAGATTCCCAGACTCTCCGTGGCGTAGTCAGACTGTGGAAAGAAACAGAAACAGTTGTCTTGCGAAACCTGTTTCGATTGTCCACACTCTGACTCAGAGTGAGGCGCAGCTGTGTCCCAGACCCAGCCCTATCAACTGGATCCACTCGTGAAGGGAACAAGGTTTGAGCGTAGCAGGTTTACCTTGAATCCTAGTAGATTTTACTATGATTTACTGTTATGATTGACATGAGTTGATGCCATAATAACGTGTTCATGTCGACCCACACCACTAGCCAGATCGTCTAGAATACCCCAAACATGGATCCCTTGTGGCAACAAGGGCAGACAGGGCTTGCCGGGACTAATTTCGGGAAATATGCGAGGGTGCTAGGTTTAATCCGAACGGAATCCTCTGAAAGTCATAAGGCTGATGCATGCTAGTAAGGCCAGAAATTGTTGAAACCGTTTGTTTACCGGGACGTGCCAATACGCGTCCGTCAGGGCTACAGAACACATGCCACCCTTCCGGCGGAAGTGTTAGCCTGCTTATTTTCACTGTCAGCCTCCGGAAGGGGGACACGTTGTGTACGGTGGAGGTTCAGATAAGACAGGGTCTACCGACTGGCCTCATCTGAACAATGTCCATTTTGGGCACCAGGAAAAAGTTTGGGTGTGACAACACCTGGGTAATTTTGGAGGAACTGGGATGATACCATTCTTGGCCAAAATCTCTTGGATCAGTGACTCGACCCTCTAATGAAACAAAATTTGCATTTGTCGGCTGACGTAAACGACTTGGTCGCCGGAAGCCAATGCCAGGTGATGCCTTTGCATGCCACCATCCTCGCCCATGTGTTTAAAAGCCGTGCGCGATGATGCGCCCGGACCGCCCCAGTTAGCAGACAAGGGTCCGCCGGCTGGACTACCCTTTGATCCACCCGCCGGACGATTGGCCCGGGCGAGATGAGAGCAGCCCTTAGAGGTTTTGGTGTGGTGAGTCGGTGGTGAATGTAAGTTTAGATTGACTGGCGGGCTTTGGCGGCAGACGGGGCCCTGGCCCGGCCTTTGATACCTCTGTCCTTTATGATTACATGAGAGAACTTTCATTGAATGGATCTGTACTGAACCTTGGGTGGAAGAGGATTTAGGCAAATGGAAAGGGTTTTGGCCCCACCAGACTGAGCTTTTCGACTGGTTTGGGCTTGGGTAAAAGTGAAAGGCAGGCTTATTAGACGGAGGCGGGGGACCTGTGCTTCAAGGCCTGAAACAATGTTGAAACAACGGGCCTCCACACCTCCGGGGACATTAAAGAGGCAGTTAGAAGTGGGGACAGTATTAATTGATTTGAAATCCTATCCGGGAGCTTTCGGACTAGAGACATCCTTAGATCTTGTCTTGCCCGCACCGCCGCTAACAAGGGGCCGTGCGTATATCTCCCAGTGACTGTATAGAAGTCTGGCGAAGAGCAAGAAGTATAGAGAGTTCGATTAGCCTTTCGGACTTCCGTGTCCGCGATAGCCTGAGCAGATCTTAGCATTGACTTTGCTACCTGGTGCGTAACTATATACTGAGAACATAGTCTATAAGCGTTACCCCGAAGCCTAAACTCTCAGGTCTAGGTGAGCCAGTGGAAGGTGTAGAAGAAGGGATCTTTAAGCTCGCATAGATTAATTTTAGGGGCAGCTAAAAAAGCAAATAGAGCCGAGGGAACTCCGCCGGCAGAGTATACCGGGAGAGAGAACCAAGAATGGCTTTCTTGTGGAATTGGATGTGAAGCTTTAGACACGTGAACTGTACGTTGCAAAGTTCAGAGCTACCGACCATTGGCCCGTGTTACCATTGGGGTTCCCGAGGTCCGGGACCCAACTGCTCCACCTTCAAAACTGAGATTCGCAGGCTGATGTCTGTGAATGTCTTTAAACCTAACTCAGGTTGGAGAGGACGACAAAGCGCTTTGATTATCAGTTGAAACCGTCATGTTTGGTCCGAGTCCGAAAATAGTTTTGAAGCTGACGCAGGGG